>JBAIZL010000010.1:4040281-4110281 GCA_036971475.1 Prosapia bicincta | reverse complement strand
AAAAAAATATTTTTACTTTTTTACATAGAGAAGTTTTAATTTTTTTATTGGTTTTGTAAAACATATTATATACGAGATGCAAATTTAGTTAAATTACTTATGTTTTATACCAAACGTATGTTAAATAAGACAGTGATGTTTGTTTATTCTTTACTAGCGCTAACAGTCTTACACTGGGTAGGGTACTATATTTTTCTGAGCTCACCTGATATGTAAAGGTGACGTACTCTTGCTACTGAAAAGCTATTATAAAATAAAATGAACAATATTCTGTCACAATATAATCAAGAAACACAATACCAGCAGCACTTAACAGCACAATAAAACAAACATATTAAAATAGGTTTGTAAATAATTCATGTAATCGTATAGTGTTTCGAATGAAATTTATTAGTGCCTACAAAAACCTGGTTTACAAGTATTTTTAAAAATATCTTTGTTGGAATATCATTAGTGAGGTAGCTAATGGTTGGATAGGTAAATATACCTAACCTTGAAGGTACTGAGTAAGGCCATAATGAAATCATGGAATAAATTACTAAAACAAAACTTATAGCATTAAATAAACATCTTATTTCTCCAATTTGTGTACAGTTTTAAGATTTAATTTCATAAAAAGATTTTATTCAATAATCTATGATAATATAAATAAATAATTTGGTAATAATGTACAAAATTTGTGGCATTTCAGAGTTTATTGCGTTTTAGAGTTACATAATTTTATACAATTAATTTAGAACCTATTTTATGTAATAATTTTTGCAATTTTTAAAAGTAAAGTACTTAAGCTGCCAACTGAAACGAAAGGGTCCATACGTTTTTACAATTTATTAGGCCCTCATCAGTGACTAATCCACACTTAAGATGAATACATTAAATATTATTCAAGTCCAAAATAAAACTGTTTTATTACGCAATGATGAGGGGCCATGGCTGTCAAAACAGGTTTTGATAAAAAAAATTTGTATTATGAGAAGTTGCGTTTTGATGGTAGTGTATATTTCTTGCATATATTTAGTTTCACAGACTGAGCTCTAACTTATAGGTCGATATGAAGTGATAAATTCTTTACGTGAGGGGAACAAAACATGAGAATAATTGTTTTCTCGTCACGCTATTTCTGAAACGCATACCTTACAGCATACGATTTCATATAAAAGCTGATTTTGTGTTATAGGTTATGTGGTAGAACAGCTGTTTTAACTCGTAGGTTGTGTTACATTATTTATTGAACATTATTAAAGAAAAGGTTATTATTAAATAGTTTTAATTACTACTAAATATATGAATTTATTTAAATGTTGATAAATCTCAATAGAAATGATTCAATACAACGTTAATAATAAGTTATGTATTTTTAAGCAATTTTTGAAATAAAAAACTTTGTTAAAGAATTAATTTGAATTGTTGTTAAGAAAATTTGTATTCAGTAAAAATCTAAAAAATGTTTTTTGTTAATCACATTATTATAATAATAATTACAATAAATATTAGTCTTTATTAAATACTAATCTCAAATAAAGATGTAAAAATTGAATAAAAATATATAAATTCATATTTTCGTTTAATTTTTTTGCGAAACCATTAGCTCTATTTTATCACGTCTATAAATGACCCTCCTGAATACCAGAACCAATTTTTTTTTGTTTACTCTGCATCTATTTTTACACAGTGGATGTTGTTGGTGAGAATTGAAATAATAGTTTGAGATGGGGAGCTTTGGCATTTGCTAAACATTGGAAACATTAAGTTACCGATGTTGATGTGCGACTGAAAAAAATACAAAAATTTCAAGAGTCGCCCAGTTGGGGAAATTAATGTTTTTGAGCAAGTAATCGACATTTTAAACACAATATATTGCCAAGATTAGTTTAGTGAAAATGAGGTCTTGGAAGACGAAGCTGAATCACGATTAAAAAAACGCATCAGAAAAATGTTTTGAAATTGATAATATCTATGTACTTACGGGTGGGACTAATATATTTTTGATTAGTATTATTTTTATAAGTCACTCGCAACTTCGTCCAACTCTGCGACGATTTTAAAAAATCTCACATACTTGAAGTGCTCTTAAATACTAAACAATTAAACATATGTCTCCTTGTTTCAATGGTTAACTTATTGAATTGAAGGAGATGCTTAATTATTAAGTACTTAAGAATACTTAAAGAATTTGGAACTCCCCGAAATGCACAGTGTGCGCAGAAACTGAGGAAGCTAGGACTGTCGGGTTACAGTACTAATGGTAAAAAAAATTGGTCGCATTCAGAAAAATAAGGCTGCATTAGGAACAAAATTATTTAAATGTAACCTTAATATTTTTAAAGAGTTCATCTCCTACTCAATCGCATTTAGTGATTTAGACAGAAATATTGTCATAATTATCTTTTAACTTTCGAAATTTTGCCCTTTAATTTTATTCTTTACTTAAATGTATAAAGTTTATATTGCATATAATAATTTTTATTTCAAAAAAACGAAAAAAATTCTGTGTTAAAAATAAAGGGGCGTAACAAGTGATGTAAAACCTTTTATTCAAATTGTTCATCGGTTAAAAATTTATTTTAAATTGGCTACTTTTGTAACAAATTAAATATAAATTTCACACCCTCAAAAGAATTAAAACATATTTTAAAGTAGTTTGCTGTGGAACGAGTTAATAGCACCTATTTTATTTGCTTATTGAGTTTTATATTGCCATTATTAAACATGAGTATATGTCCGTATAAAATTCAAGTGCTTAAGTTTGGCGATGGCTGGATATTTTAGAAATAAAGCTTATGGGAAACTAAAAAATGTTTAGTCATCCTTTATATCCACGAGACTAAGGGAAATAGAGGATGAGGGTTGGGTCGAACTTTCAGACACCTCGTATCCTCATTATTTCATTGTAGAATTGTAGTTTGTCGTTAAGACTTCAATTTTTTGCCATTCTTTTAGCCAGGACGCTGGTTTGGGAGGGGGTCAGGGGGTGGAATTTCCCTGGGAAAACTTTGAACGATTTAATCTCTATAAATCATATTTTATGCTATTTGGGCACTTAAAATTACACAATTGTTGGGTCGTCGAGAAGCTCTTTTAGTTGTTTTATAGGTTAATAATTTTGAGAAAATTAATTGGCTTAGGGGGGCACGTGGCCCCCCTGGCTACGCTACTGTTTTTTGTAAAATTTGACATGTTATTCTAAATATAAACTCTTGCGTATGCACATTAATTTAATGTTCATCAAGTATTCTTTAAATGTGTATTGTATCTAAATTAAAAATAAACTAATTTTATGTATAAATTACTAGCTTTGATATCACTTGGCAAAAAACCACTACTTAAAGATATTTCTAAGCAGACGCGTTTCGCACTAGATCAGTGCATTGTTCAATGCTGTGAGTCACGGACAAAACTCTTGTGCACTGACCTAGTGCGAAACGCCTCTGTTGAAAAATATCAGTAAGTACTGTTTTTTTTTTTAGTACGTGATATCAAAAGTAGTAACTTATAAAAAAATCTCAAGATCTACAACATAAAAACAAGTTTTAATTTGACGTGTTGATGAATATATTTAAATTAGTTCCCAAATCTCTCGGAAAGTCAATACCCGTCGCCAGAAGATTTCTAACTATATTTGGCTCTACTGGAATATTAAACAGCGGTATTATTAAATATCTATTACAAAAGGTTTTGTTATATTGTTTAATTCCATTATTACCAATGAAGTCGGTTTGGACTGCATCTGAGGGACTAAAATCATGTGTCACCTATGCAGAACAAGTACTGTACCACAACTACTTAGTAGCAGTTGGGGTATGTTTACATATAGGCTACATTTATTAGGTTCAACTGTAACCCTATTTTATGTATTTTTTGCCAAGTTTTATGCCTTATTATTGTTGTGCTGTTTATATAAAATTCCCGGCGTAGTTTTGCATTATTGTGGCACTATTGTTACTTGTTCAATAGTCACAGTCTGATTCAATCATTTCTGTAAACGAAGGCATTGGGAAACATACCAACTAATTTTTAAGGTTCGATTCAAATTTTTCAGTCTGGGGGCCTCACTAATTACTTCAGTGAGTTCCAAGTGCCAACACCGTTTAAATTTTCCTGCCAGTATCTATAATTTCTCGATCTAGACTAGTCGCCGAGTTCGCTTAACGAGCGACTGTTAAATTTGCTAGTTCCGTCGCTGTTGTGTTTACCGTATTCTTTTTAACCCGGGTCTGGGCCCTCAGAACCCGCCCAGTCCTCGTGGCAGCCAACCTCTAACGAGTCACCTCCGTTTCACATGCGCATGCGGAGTATCTATACCGCGAGTGAAAAAACGGGATTGACTGCCCATGTAGCAAGCTAATAAGCTCTCTTTCCAGGGAGAATCAGGAGTTAGTGAAATGGAACAGTACGGTAAGTGTTGCGCTAGGGCGGGAATGTTTACCGTATTGTTTTGACCGTGACACTTGAGATTATCTGATAGTTAAACGCGGAAATATGTAGTGTACCCACTCAATCCATAACTAACAGACAGCGCTCAAACCTCGTTTAACCTCGTTGGTTCGAGGAAGTACTGGAGTATCCACTCACTTTTAGATGACTGTAATTGGAGTATAAATCGCTAGCGGTGCGACTGCGAGTCATTTTAATCTAGCTCTCTACCAAAAGTCCGGATACCAAGTTCCTACTAATAGCCAGTGTCGCGTGACAACTGAAAAATCTCGGAAGCCACCAAAACCTCTCCTTCTCTGGTTCACTGGCTGACTGACGCGAGTCATTCCCCCTAAGTAGCTAATCAGCCGGCGAAATTGGATCCGGCGGGAATTACAACACATTGTAAACAAATGAGTTCTACATACCACTGTTAACCGCCTGAAGAGGCAAATTAGGCAGGACCTAATTCATTACATAGTCGATGGCTTCCAGGCAGAATTGGCGGTCTAAAACAAAACACATACACTCATCTGGCGTATAGTTAAAGACTTCACGCGAGAATCGTTGCGCCATCCCCCATTCATCGGCCCGAACGGGCAGGTGGGTGACCCAATTGACAAGGGTAATTTGTTTACTGACACGTTTGAGAGCACGTTCCAATCAAACGATCAATCAGCTGATGCAGCCGCTACCGCTAACCTAGACTTAGAGACAGTAAATTTTGCCTATTACTCCACATTAGAGATAACCGCTACAAATACAGAGATAAAGTGGGCAATCTCACAAATAGACTCCAGGAAAGCTCCTAGTCAAGACACCATAACAAACACAAGGGTGAAATACTTCACAGAAAAAGCGATCTCTCAAACATTTACAATGCTATACTCCGAGCCAAATACTTCCCGAACACTTAAAAGGAGTCCAATATCTTGGTCTTTCCCAAACCGGGAAAGAACCACAGCAAAACCAGACTCATACCGACCGATAAGCTTGTTAAATATGATGGGCAAGGTATTTTAAAAAATTATGTTCACAAGCATCAACACAAGTATCAACAAGCATATTCACACATACACACACAAACCTACACACACACACACACACACACACACAAACACACACACACACACACACACACACACACACACACACACACACACACACACACACACACACACACATAGAGTTGAAGAAGACCAAAATAATCTACACTGCGGACTATACGGGCCGGAGTCCCTCAGGGCTCAATTATTTTGTCTGTATTGTTCAAAATCTACATCAACGACTTACCGACACACTCAACACACAAGTGGCCACTTTTGCAGATGAATCGCGTTATCCGCCTAGTCATGACAGCCACATTTCATATACTCTAGTTTACAGGACCATCTAACAGTACTAGAATCATGGCTAAGCTACTGAAGAGTTAAGGTTAATGTGGCCAAATGCCAGGCTCTCCTTCTCTCCAAACGTAGGACACACAAACTCGACACACCACTAAGCTACTAGGCGAGGACATCATATGTGAAAATAAAGTCAAGTACCTGGGAGTCATATTTCACAGAAGCTTGATTTGAGACTCTTTTACTACCAACACGTTAAACAAAGCAACAGTTAGATTATTACAACTATATCCTATGCTAAACAGAACAAGCCCACTTTCACTTCGGCGGCCACTACGGTTTACGTATCAATGTTGCACAGCATACTTACGTACGCTTCACCCGTCTGGGGTCATGCAGGTAATACTCCAGTTATTCCAAAACTAGGTTTTGCGAATAATCACGAAGGCATCTAGATGCACAAGTTAAACACTTCTTCACACTGATTTGAAAGTGCCTTTCATTAAACAACACTTCCGACATTTAGCAACAAGGATTCTACAAACAGACCCACGCACATACAACATCCACACACATTTCCTCCACGACACACTCAGACGGCCGCTGTCCCTACTGACAGCCTAGCTCTAACCATAACGTAGAAATAAAATGCACATACTAATAAGAACCGGGTCTCACTTATGTTCCAGGTGATGCAGGGGCACATCCCCAGGGTCACAGATTATCCCCAACGATATTACTAATTTTGACTTGTATGTCATTTCAGTTTTGAGTAGGCAACGGAAGAAGAGGCACATATCTCACCATAGCCTCACTAGCAAGTTATTTGCATGGTAATACCATCCCTTATACCTTAGCATAAGGATATCCTAGCCACGAGGGTTCCTGCAGCCTAGTCGCGGGTTTGGGTACAACGAGGGCTGGCCGGTTTTTTGGTGGCCCAGACCAGGGTAAAAAACGTTATTATTTGGCGAGAGTTCTGGTGTATTCTACTCACTTCTACACGGCAGTAATTGCAGTATAGAAACTCTAGCGGCGCAACCGAGAACCGGGTTCAATAAAAAAACCCTTGAATCACTCCTCGAAGCGATCCTGTGTGTTGTGAAATGAAGTAGTAGTGCGTACCTCTTCGCCTCGAAACGTGTTAGTGCGTGTTTATTAGATCAAAGATCGGTGGAACTTTCATATTTCAATTGAATTCAGTATGTTTGATTCAGTAGTTGAATTCAAGGCGCTATGTTTGATTCAGTAGTTGAATTCAAGGCGCTATGTTTGATTCAGTAGTTGAATTCAAGGCGCTATGTTTGATTCAGTAGTTGAATTTAAGGCGCTATGTTTGATTCAGTAGTTGAATTCAAGGCGCTATGTTTGATTCAGTAGTTGAATTTAAGGCGCTATGTTTGATTCAGTAGTTGAATTCAAGGCGCTATGTTTGATTCAGTAGTTGAATTCAAGGCGCTATGTTTGATTCAGTAGTTGAATTCAAGGCGCTATGTTTGATTCAGTAGTTGAATTCAAGGTGCTATGTTTGTTTGCAATGAAACCATAGCCGATCCCAATGGCATACTTTAGATCTGTCAGAGTGCAAGCATTTGCTCTATAGCTAAGAACTAACTCGTTGTCTACTTGTTCCGTGTTACGATTTATAGTCTATCCATTTGTATAAACATGTTGAAATGTTTACGAAAATTAATTATTTTTTAACAATAGAAGGTAATACTGACACTAAAAATTTTAATCGGTTCTTTCCGTAACAAAAGACCAGCTTGATAAATGTGGGATTTTACAAAATGGTTAAATATTCCAAGTCAGAAACCAACTTTTAATTTAATTTATAAAAAACTAACTGAATCAAGACTCTTTCGATCACAATTAACGACTTTCATCAATGCCTCATGAGTGATGGTCTCTTAGCGCGATCAACAACATTAGCTTCAAAGTTTCTCTCAAAGTTACTTTAAGATTGGGAAAGTTGTTCAGATGCTTCCATCGGCAACAGAATCCACTGATTTTAAAAAGTCCGTTTTATTAAGTATTTGCAGAAAGCTACTATCATGGTGCAGTTTTTTTTTTATTTTGCTTTTAATTTTTTTGGAAAAAATTGTATACATTTTAAAATTTTGGAATGAAATTTATCTATGAAAATAACAAAATGTTTTCCTTGTCGATTGCCTGTAATTATCTGATGGTGTTAAATCCATAAGAAAATCAGAATATATAACAAAACTTTCTAAAAGATAAGGAGAAAATATTTCTTTTGTGCCTATTTATATATTGGATACTCATTCGTAAAATCACCAGAATACAAGTTTGTATAATTTGTAAATAAGTTATTAAAATGCTATTCTCTCCTAGCGAGATATAACTTATTTTTTTATTTTTGCAGTGATACAAAACTATAACAAATAAACCGTGGGATGTATATTTAATAGAATGGATGTAGAGTAGTAAAAGCCTTGATTATAATTAAGAACTGTTGTCAGTCGGTGTAATGTTTGCTGCAACCCATATAACTGGAGCAAGTGCATTAATGTCAGAGCTCTTTCACCGCTGATATCACAATCCTGGTAGATTTCAATGGTATCGTAAACATTTAATGCGCTGTGAATAGACATAAAATATATTAGTTGTAATTTATTAAAAATAAATGGTCCAAAGCGTAATTAAAAAAAAAACAGCTACTGAATCTGACGAATTTTGAAGATACATTTTTATAGGAATTTTCAAAGGAGACAAAATTTATATAAGTATAATCCAATAGCTGATCCATGCTATGAGTCAGTTTTTCCGAATAACAGCCAATATTAAACACATATAAAAACAACCGTTGACTTTAAAAATGTTTTAAAATTATCTTAAATTAGAAAACCCTCGTTCAAAACGTCCGTAAGCACCACTTGTTCAAGTAGAATTTATATTCACATAAATTCTATTCTCTGCTGAAATGAATTAAATTACGCTTCGAACAGAAATAGCACTTAATTAGAAGGTAAACTAAAATTGATAAATATTCCCGCGTAACTTATTTTAAGCGTGTTTCAGGACTTATTTGTCTACGGAGAGGGAACATTGAGGGTGCTATTTTTACGTCGCTACGGAGCGCAGTGTAGTAAGAAAATGTTTAAGTTTTATAAATATACGAGGTGTGATCAAAATATACTCGGAATGTTTAAATTTCGCGCGTTTGGAGAGTCCGATTGTCAAATTTTTTTTTATTGTGTTGGTATACATGCCACTGAAGTATGACACAATTTTCAGCTGTATTCATTGTTTACTTTATCTGTGGCAGCCGCTAAGGTTTGACGTGTATTCCTGAGCTCGGCGATTTTCGATTGTTAAAAAATGGATCAAAGAATTTGTATTAGGTTTTGCGTAAAAAATGAAATAAAGTGTAACAAAGTGTTCGAAATGTTAACAAAGGCCTATGGTGAGTCTGCTATGAAAAATAACAAGTATTTATGAGTCGTATAAGCGTTTCCAAGATTGCCGCGAAGACGTTGACGATGACGAACGCCCCGGCACATCGACAACCGATGAAGACAAAAGTGGAAGCAATGGTTATGAATGATCGCCGAATCACAATCAGAGAAGTCGCTGATGATGTTGGCATATCGATTGGCTCATGTCATGACATTTTTGCGAACATTTTGGGTATGAAACGCGTGGCAGCAAAATTTGTCCCAAAATTGTTGAATTTTGAACAAAAACAGCGGCAAATGGAAGTTGTTCAGGAATCACTAAATGAAGTCAGCGACGATGCAGAATTACTAAAACGTATTATAACAGGCGACGAAACATGGGTTTACGGATATGATGTCGAAACGAAGGATCAATCGTCCCAGTGGAAGCATTCAGGCTCTCCAAGACCGAAAAAGGTTCGGCAAGTGTGGTCGAACGTCAAGTCTATACTTACTGTGTGATCTTTGATTTTAATGGCATAGTGCATCATGAATTCTTGCCACAAGGTCAAACGATCAATAAAGTGTACTATATACAAGTTCAACGCCGTTTGCGTGAAGCAGTGCGAATAAAACGTCCGGATTTGTGGCAAAACAATTCATGGCTTTTCTATAACCTCAATTTTTATGTTTTGATGGTTATTTTGTACTGTGAGTACCAACAAATTGTCTTGCAGTATAGTGTGGCAGTGGTTTGAATGTAATACATCCTCGGTTGTCTTTTGTTTTGCGTGTTCAAAAGAAAATCTCCTTGGATTTGTAAACGAAAGAGAATGTATTGGTTAAAATGACTATTAGAATATAAATGAAAATATAATTTTTAGTTTTGTAAAAAAATGGAAAAAGGTTTAGGGACTATGGTTCTTTGTACATCTGAATTAGCGATATCAGATTCTAACGTTTTAGGAAGAATAACTTCCGGTTGTTTTAGAGACATGGCGCTACTGCTGCCCAGTCAGTGTAACTGAAGACTCAATATTAAAAAAAGCTAGACAAGCCCTTTGTATCCAACACTTAGCTGATGTTCACCTGAAACAATTTCAAAAGATATTTTTCTGATTTGAAAGTAGTTCAACAAAAGATATAAAAATATTTATCCTGAGAAATGCTTCTGGGCTACTCTAGGACACTCCCCTAACGCGTCAATAAACTATTATCGATTGCCTGCACTACTAAACAAAGAACGGTTTAAAAGGCGTAGATGTGACAATAGCGTTGCAGTCGAAACTGTATGTGAATTTGGCTGGAGTCCAACCGCAACAGGGAAACAACAAAATATCCTTCGCTTGTGAAAAACATCTTTTCAAATCGGAAAATTATACAAAAAATAAATTCACAACTTCATAACACTTCAGCAGTAGGTTATTTCGTTTTAAAATTAAGATCTTTATTTCATTCCCACTTTAAAATAAGAGTTTATGAAAAATAAACTGAAAGATTGTGATACGGGCTATAGATTTTTTTGAGATTTTTTAGTTTCCAATTTCAGATTAGAATTCTACATTAACAAAAAATATAATAAACAAAAAATTATAAGAAATTATGAAAATTATTTGTTTGCAAATTTGTAAAACAACTTGTAAAATAAATTCTAGGTTTTAATATTGTAATACACCAAGTTGCATACGCACATTCCACTAATGAAAAGCTTAATGCATTTTGTATCCAGTTTTATTTAAGCTATAGTAACAAATACCTTTATTAGGACGAAGTTTCACCGAATTTGTTTTATAACAAACTATTAAATCATCTTTCATAAACTTCCTACGTCTTGAAGGAATACGAAAATACTGTGTTTTTGAAAATAAATGTGAAAACGATATTGAAAACTTAATAAAATTTCTAATTCCTTTCACCTTCAGGTGATTATGTTAAGGAATCTGGTAAAGTCTAACAATGAACTATGTGTATTGTAATAAACCAAGATTCCTGGTTCATCGGATTTTATTGATAGATTAATGAGGCCGAAAGTAAAACTGTTTACCCCAGTAGTAGTTTAATTATTGTTCCCTCAGAAGCAGTATCTCTGCTTAACCATAAATTATTTGCTATTTTTATTTTACGTTATTAGTGCCACTACCCCCAAATGACTGAAATATTTCTGTAACTTTAAATTGAAAGTATTATTGTTATAATTTCATATTGCAAGAATGTTGCAAATTTATGTGTATAAGGTACCATTTAAACATGAATATAAGAAAACTGCACACAGTGTAAATGGCGCCCAAACAAACATTTGTGTAAATCGCACCCAGTTTAAATAATCAGTTGTAGTATGTTTATTTAGAAGTGTTTAAAATCAATATCGTACCTACAAGAGGAAATGGTCTAAAATGTATGTTAAAGTTTAATAGTAACTTGTAATTATAGTAATTCCCAAAACTAACTTAAAAAAAGTCCGAAAATGTATAAAAAGCTGATGGTGCTTGTAAGCTAATATTAAAAGCCTGGGTAAAGTAAGATGGGAGTCAGTTTATTTTGCGGTATACTCGTGTATATTTAGCTTACACTTGACAATAGATAGCAATAAAAAAATTCGCGTCATATCTCACTAAAAAAATGTCCAATTTCTCAAAATAAGGTTCATAAATTTTGTCAAAACTTTAAAAATTATGATAAACCGATCATGTTTTCAAAGGTTTTAAGTAGGATATATGGAAATAACATTTATAGATGAATTTAAAGCAATGAAACAAAATTTAACGGTTATATTACGAATTTCATATTCTAGTTTAGCAAATGAAGGTTTTGCAGATTTAAGTTGTTTATAGGACAAGGTCAGGTTTTGAGTCAGTACAAAAAATAAATTTATATACTAGAAGTTCCTGCAAGACTTTAATGGCATTCTGTAAAGCTGAGGGCAATAATTTGAAGAAAATGTTTTACACAAACCTGAGACTAGGTTTTTAATCAAGGGAAACTTGAAATATATGCCATAATGAATAGGTGTGTGCCTTAAGCCGACAAAATTTGGTTTTATTCAGCTTTTTTATTGTTTAAAAAGGATGTCTTTTTCTTTTTTCCCTTTCACAGTATTTCTACTCCTGGCAACTAATAGTTTTTTTATTGATTTATCAAAATCCAACTAACGTGCATGTAGATTTTGTTCATATTCCATCTCAAACGATTAATGTTAGTAATACACAATATCAAGAGCACAGTGGTACAATATATTACAATAAAAATATTGAAAAGAACCCCAATACCACAAAAATAATCAAAAATAACAAATAAGACAAGTTACTTAAGATTAAACCCTTATGTACATTTCGATGACATGGTCATCGAAATGTACATAAGGGTTTAATCTTAAGTAACTTGTCTTATTTGTTATTTTTGATTATTTTTGTGGATTGGGGTTCTTTTCAATATTTTTATTGTGATTAATGTTAGTGACAAATGTGCTTTTTGTACTATAAAATGTACCAAGTAAAACCAGGCCTATATGTATCTAGTGCATTCGTTAAGTGCTTTCTTAAAAGAAAATGTGAGTAATTAATGTAATTTGAGAATATCTTTATTAACGTTTTAATCACATGGTATCTATTATTGGACGTCTTATGAAATTGTTGGAAGCAAGTAGGTATAAATAACAGTTGCACTGAGTTTTGCTTACTCATGTTATAACAGTTATTTAACGAGTAATAAGTGCAGATTTGCAAATGATTGAATTATAAATATTTTTCATTTTAAATGATACTAACATTGGTTACATGTATAAAAAATTAATATAACAATTGTTTGAATAAAAGAAAAAAAAATAAGGTTTATTACTTGTGAAAATACGGCAGTAGTTGTAAAATGTTAAAAAATGTTATATTCTGGTTTTAAATGCTAGACCTTTTCAAACATTTTTGTTAAAAATTATTTAAAATATATTATAGGAATAGAACCGATTTTAGGATGTTGCTAAAAGAAAGAACTATAAGTAATTATTTATTATTAATATTATTACGATATTTGTTATTAAACTGTACACATAAAATTAGATATATTGCTTTTATAGTCAGTACAAGAAAGGTAAAAATTTAACAAAAACACAAGAAAGAAATTAACATTTATATTTAAAAAGATTAAATTACTCAACTATATACACTTTTAATTAATTAATGTAATGATCACAAAACTGTTAATATTGGATAAATTATTACTAAACAATTGTGCAACACATTTCTAAATTGAATATAAAACTGTTGCTGGAAGAGAGACGCTACGGGTAAGTAAATGAAAAGAGGTAAGGACGACAGGACGTCAGAATGAAGCTTCTACTAGGCAAGTTCCATCCATGCCTCCTCCACTGGGTTCTGCTGGCTCACTTGAAGCGGCCGTCATGTAACGGTTGCCCTCGCGCTGAAACCAGTTTACCAAACTTACTCCTACTATAAACTAAACAAAATGATTTTTCTAAGGTACAAAATGAATGAAAAACAATATAACTGCCCAGTTCCACCGTAACATAACTGTAAAAACAAACACAAATTTTCTTAGACTTTACGCACAGCTTTTACATAAACATAGTTATTATTTCCTTCTTACTTATTTTTTAAAAGTAAAATGAAAAAAGAATAATTTATGGTGATTGATTGGCATGTTGTTAACTATACAAAAATCTAGAAATAATTAGGCAAATGTTTAGGTTGATTTAAACTTAAACTATAATTATTCAATTAAGTAGTAAATTATGCAACTAATATACAACTTTTGCAACAGAATAAATAAAAAACACGCATTAAATATCTTACACAATGTCAACAAAACCACTGTCAGATTTGTTCAAAGATTATAAACCAATTTTATAATACTTTTAAAGGATTAAATCACGCAATACATTAAGAAACAAGTAACCTGAACAATAAACTATTCTAGAATGGACAGGGTCTTGTCGGTTAAGCAGTATTACGGATGTAAGGAAAGTAGCGTCGGCTAGCAACATGTCGGTGGTAAATACAGCATATAAAGCAATATTTAAAAAATTGTTTTAAAACACCTTTTTTTAATATGCCTTTCAAAAACGTGTCTATTTTAAAAACAAAATAAAATATTAAACACGCCAAAACTTGAAAATAATAACATTTCAGTAATTTCCTTTAATCCCACGTAATAACTACATATAAGTATTCACTGCCAGAAAATCAGTATTCTTAGAACAAATACACTATTTATAACCGTAGAGAAAACATGTATACGCACACTACAGGCTCAAACAGCACAGAGCAGTTTAGGCAATTTAGCTTTAGTAATAAACATGAAACGGTAATGGAAGAAGAGCATTTGAAAAAAATTGCTAATTATATGTATATGTAAATTGTGTCCGAATTAGAATTTTAAGAGAATACTCAAGTTAAAAATATTAAAATATTAACTATCTAAAAAAAAATTCATGATACAGTGAACGGACCCAGATTGTCACAACTGTAGCGATGGCAAAGGTATCTAATGAAGAAATTATTCAGATGTTCCGAAATAAGGTACTGAGAAATATGGTTAATTCCCTTTGGTTTGTGAAGAGCAAAGATACTCACCGAAATCTGAATATCCCGACGAAAAACAGAAGAAATAAAGAAGATGACCTAAAAACATGAAAATAGATTTCACCTTCATCCCAGTGTAGTGGCTCTTCAACTTCTCGATAACCAGTCCATGGTTAGAAGATTGAAGAGAGCCAAATCATTTGGGTTAGCGTAGTGTAGCGTTGTGTTGTGCTAGCTCTAATATGTAAATGCCAATGTCCATACAAGAACCAAAGAGTTAAAGGGCACATTAGTTATATATTTTAGGGTAAAATTAATGGTTGGTCTAATAAGATATGTTTTAATGAAAACAAAACAAAGCAAATTAAAGTGAAAGCATAATATAACACTACTGTTGGTTACGTGGTATCACTCTTTTGTCAGATTTTTCAAGAGGCGCCAGCGTAACATGAAAACCAACAGATATTTTAATCAGTTTTCAATCATTAATATTGAAATAGCGTTTTAAAAAATGTTAAGGTATTTGTATAATATCACTTTAAAAGGAAAATCCAAATTGGTGCACAATGTAAGCTATTAATGTGCTTTAGACGTACTACACAAAATTTTGAACAAAAAATTCACACATTACTCATTTTCGAGTCCCTAAAATATGTCGTGCCCTTAATATTTCAACACTAATACTATTTGCAGCACTTTGATTAACAATCCCTCAAACATCATCTGATATATTTACGTTTTTTCTAAAACTTAGGTCACGAATGGGTACTGTAAAAGCATTCAGTTATATTAAACAGTTCCACGAAGTTCGAACTTACACAAAGTTCGTTAAGAATAGTAAAAAAGACTTGTCTAATCGGTCACATATATCAGTAAACACTTCAGTGCAAACGAATTTATTTTCTAGGAAATACGTGTGAACAAATACTCAATCACCACTGACTGACAAAATGAAAAAATGTCGCGCAAATTTAACTTATTTTAAACCGTATATTTGAGAGAGAAAAGGCAGTATTTAGTAGCCAGTAAAGTAAACCTACATTAGGCTTCAACTACGCTATAAGACGGCAGTTTCTCTGTAAAACAGGAAATGATACCCATGTCCCTAGATAAAATATTCAAAGGTGTCTTTAAGGCGCCTCAAGTGTCTAACTGGGCCAGTCACGAGCACAAAAAGAAGTGCAAAATATGTCAGTGGATAAAATATGCAAAAGTGCCCTTGTACGTGCGTCACACTCTAACAGTACTTGTTTCGGGTGCAACAGGAATTGCAACGTATGTCCCTGGATTATAAAGTACCATTGTACGTGCACAAGTCTCTAACAGTACGTGTTTCGGGTACAACAGGAATTGCAACGTATGTCCCTGGATGATATATTCTAAAGTGCCCTTGTACGTGCGCCACACTCTAACAGTACGTGTTTCGGGTACAACAGGAATTGCAACGTATGTCCCTGAATGATATATTCTAAAGTGCCCTTGTACGTTCACCAGTCTCTAACAGTACTTGTTTCGGGTGCAACAGGAATTGCAACGTATGTCCCTGGATTCTAAAGTGCCCTTGTACGTGCACCAGTCTCTAACAGTACGTGTTTCGGGTACAACAGGAATTGCAACGTATGTCCCTGGATGATATATTCTAAAGTGCCCTTGTACGTGAGTCACACTCTAATAGTACTTGTTTCGGGTACAACAGGAATTGTAACGTATGTCCCTAGATGATATATTCAAAAGTGCCCTTGAACTTGCGTCACACTCTAACAGTACTTGTTTCGGGTACAACAGGAATTGCAACGTATGTCCCTGAATGATATATTCTAAAGTGCCCTTGTACGTGCACCAGTCTCTAACAGTACTTGTTTCGGGTGCAACAGCAATTGCAACGTATGTCCCTGGATTCTAAAGTGCCCTTGTACGTGCACCAGTCTCTAACAGTACGTGTTTCGGGTATAACAGGAATTGCAACGTATGTCCCTGGATTCTAAAGTGCCCTTGTACGTGCACCAGTCTCTAACAGTACGTGTTTCGGGTACAACTGGAATTGCAACGTATGTCCCTGGATGATATATTCTAAAGTGCCCTTGTACGTGAGTCACACTGTAATAGTACTTGTTTCGGGTACAACAGGAATTGCAACGTATGTCCCTGGATGATATATTCTACAGTGCCCTTGAACGTACGTCACACTCTAACAGTACTTGTTTCGGGTACAACAGGAATTGCAACGTATGTCCCTGGATGATATATTCTAAAGTGCCCTTGTACGTGTGCCACACTCTAACAGTACTTGTTTCGGGTACAACAGGAATTGCAACGTATGTCCATGGATGATATATTCTAAAGTGCCCTTGTACGTGAGTCACACTCTAAGAGTACTTGTTTCGGGTACAACAGGAATTGCAACGTATGTCCCTAGATGACATATTCTACAGTGCCCTTGAACGTACGTCACACTCTAACAGTACTTGTTTCGGGTACAACAGGAATTGCAGCGTATGTCCCTGGATTCTAAAGTGCCCTTGTACATGCACCAGTCTCTAACAGTACGTGTTTCGGGTACAACAGGAATTGCAACGTATGTCCCTGGATGATATATTCTAAAGTGCCCTTGTACGTGAGTCACACTCTAAGAGTACTTGTTTCGGGTACAACAGGAATTGCAACGTATGTCCCTGAATGATATATTCTAAAGTGCCCTTGTACGTTCACCAGTCTCTAACAGTACTTGTTTCGGGTGCAACAGCAATTGCAACGTATGTCCCTGGATTCTAAAGTGCCCTTGTACGTGCACCAGTCTCTAACAGTACGTGTTTCGGGTATAACAGGAATTGCAACGTATGTCCCTGGATTCTAAAGTGCCCTTGTACGTGCACCAGTCTCTAACAGTACGTGTTTCGGGTACAACTGGAATTGCAACGTATGTCCCTGGATGATATATTCTAAAGTGCCCTTGTACGTGAGTCACACTGTAATAGTACTTGTTTCGGGTACAACAGGAATTGCAACGTATGTCCCTGGATGATATATTCTACAGTGCCCTTGAACGTACGTCACACTCTAACAGTACTTGTTTCGGGTACAACAGGAATTGCAACGTATGTCCCTGGATGATATATTCTAAAGTGCCCTTGTACGTGTGCCACACTCTAACAGTACTTGTTTCGGGTACAACAGGAATTGCAACGTATGTCCATGGATGATATATTCTAAAGTGCCCTTATACGTGAGTCACACTCTAAGAGTACTTGTTTCGGGTACAACAGGAATTGCAACGTATGTCCCTGAATGATATATTCTACAGTGCCCTTGAACGTACGTCACACTCTAACAGTACTTGTTTCGGGTACAACAGGAATTGCAACGTATGTCCCTGGATTCTAAAGTCCCCTTGTACGTGCACCAGTCTCTAACAGTACGTGTTTCGGGTACAACAGGAATTGCAACGTATGTCCCTGGATGATATATTCTAAAGTGCCCTTGTACGTGAGTCACACTCTAAGAGTACTTGTTTCGGGTACAACAGGAATTGCAACGTATGTCCCTAGATGACATATTCTACAGTGCCCTTGAACGTACGTCACACTCTAACAGTACTTGTTTCGGGTACAACAGGAATTGCAGCGTATGTCCCTGGATTCTAAAGTGCCCTTGTACGTGCACCAGTCTCTAACAGTACGTGTTTCGGGTACAACAGGAATTGCAACGTATGTCCCTGGATGATATATTCTAAAGTGCCCTTGTACGTGAGTCACACTCTAATAGTACTTGTTTCGGGTACAACAGGAATTGTAACGTATGTCCCTAGATGATATATTCAAAAGTGCCCTTGAACTTGCGTCACACTCTAACAGTACTTGTTTCGGGTACAACAGGAATTGCAACGTATATCCCTGAATGATATATTCTAAAGTGCCCTTGTACGTGCACCAGTCTCTAACAGTACTTGTTTCGGGTGCAACAGGAATTGCAACGTATGTCCCTGGATTCTAAAGTGCCATTGTACGTGCACCAGTCTCTAACAGTACGTGTTTCGGGTACAACAGGAATTGTAACGTATGTCCCTAGATGATATATTCAAAAGTGCCCTTGAACTTGCGTCACACTCTAACAGTACTTGTTTCGGGTACAACAGGAATTGCAACGTATATCCCTGAATGATATATTCTAAAGTGTCCTTGTACGTGCACCAGTCTCTAACAGTACTTGTTTCGGGTGCAACAGGAATTGCAACGTATGTCCCTGGATTCTAAAGTGCCCTTGTACGTGCACCAGTCTCTAACAGTACGTGTTTCGGGTACAACAGGAATTGCAACGTATGTCCCTGGATTCTAAAGTGCCCTTGTACGTGCACCAGTCTCTAACAGTACGTGTTTCGGGTACAACAGGAATTGCAACGTATGTCCCTGGATGATATATTCTAAAGTGCCCTTGTACGTGAGTCACACTCTAATAGTACTTGTTTCGGGTACAACAGGAATTGTAACGTATGTCCCTAGATGATATATTCAAAAGTGCCCTTGAACTTGCGTCACACTCTAACAGTACTTGTTTCGGGTACAACAGGAATTGCAACGTATGTCCCTGAATGATATATTCTAAAGTGCCCTTGTACGTGCACCAGTCTCTAACAGTACTTGTTTCGGGTGCAACAGGAATTGCAACGTATGTCCCTGGATTCTAAAGTGCCCTTGTACGTGCACCAGTCTCTAACAGTACGTGTTTCGGGTACAACAGGAATTGCAACGTATGTCCCTGGATTTTAAAGTGCCCTTGTACGTGCACCAGTCTCTAACAGTACGTGTTTCGGGTACAACAGGAATTGCAACGTATGTCCCTGGATGATATATTCTAAAGTGCCCTTGTACGTGAGTCACACTCTAATAGTACTTGTTTCGGGTACAACAGGAATTGCAACGTATGTCCCTGGATGATATATTCTAAAGTGCCCTTGTACGTGCGCCACACTCTAACAGTACTTGTTTCGGGTACAACAGGAATTGCAACGTATGTCCCTGGATGATATATTCTAAAGTGCCCTTGTACGTGCGCCACACTCTAACAGTACTTGTTTCGGGTACAACAGGAATTGCAACGTATGTCCCTGGATGATATATTATAAAGTGCCCTTGTACGTGCGCCACACTCTAACAGTACTTGTTTCGGGTGCAACAGGAATTGCAACGTATGTCCCTGGATGATATATTCTAAAGTGCCCTTGCACGTGCACCAGTCTCTAACAGTACGTGTTTCGGGTACAACAGGAATTGCAACGTATGTCCCTGGGTGATATATTCTAAAGTGCCCTTGCACGTGCACCACACTCTAACAGTACTTGTTTCGGGTGCAACAGGAATTGCAACGTATGTCCCTGGATGATATATTCTAAAGTGCCCTTGCACGTGCACCAGTCTCTAACAGTACGTGTTTCGGGTACAACAGGAATTGCAACGTATGTCCCTGGGTGATATATTCTAAAGTGCCCTTGCACGTGCACCACACTCTAACAGTACTTGTTTCGGGTGCAACAGGAATTGCAACGTATGTCCCTGGATGATATATTCTAAAGTGCCCTTGCACGTGCACCAGTCTCTAACAGTACGTGTTTCGGGTACAACAGGAATTGCAACGTATGTCCCTGGGTGATATATTCTAAAGTGCCCTTGAACATGCGTCGATTTTCTAATTGCATTGGTTTCAGGTAAAAAAGGAATTGCAACGTATGTCCCTCGGTAATATATTAAAAATTTCCCTTTAACGAGACCCTTAGACCATGGATAATGTGTTCGTAAGCGACTTTTAAGGTCCGTTAGGTCTCTAACTGTGACCGTTACGGATACAACAAGGTGTGTAACGTATGTACAAGATTGTATTCGAAAGCGCTTTGAAAGTTCCGTCTTGTATTTAACTGTGGCCGTTACGGGTACAACAAGGTGTGTAACGTATGTACAAGATTGTATTCGAAAGCGCTTTGAAAGTTTCGTCTGGTATCTAACTGTGGCCGTTACGTGTACAACGAGGTGTGTAACGTATATAAAAGGATAATGTATTCGAAAGCGCTTTGAAAGTTCCCTCAGGTATCTAACTGTGGCCGTTACGTGTACAGCAAGGTGTGTAACGTATGACCATGGATAATGTATTCGGAAGCGACTTTAAAGGTGCTCCAGGTTTCTAACTGTGGCTGTTACGGGTACAGCAAGGTGTGCAACGCATGTTCCTGGATAATGCATTCAAAAGATAACGAACTGACATTTTTGATAGACTCAACACGATGCTCATGAGCCTTCAGACAGTTAGTACAACACAGTTTGTCTATGCCAATCTTATACCATGCTTTTGTATAGATACCAGTATTAAATAAAACTATAAAGTTCATAATGGTTTTCATTTCCTTTTATATTGTTATTTTTTATTAAACTAATGAAAACTAAATGAATAATTAAATACAAAGTCGTATTACTTATTTAATAAAAATAAAATAAATAATGGACATGTTTATGATTTAAAATTAGTTTTAAAAAAATTAGGACTAGCGAGACGTCTTTCCAATACAAACTCCCAAACGCCTGGTGACGTTGGTTCTCCAAAATGTTTTAAAACCTTCAGTTGCTAGAAGTTAGAAACCTCTGATCTAGTTGAACCTGTTTTAGGTAGATATTTTTGTGCTTACTGTGTTTCAGTATAATATATTCAGAACAGACCTTGAAGATGTATTGAGAAGTATGAAGGATACAACTATGTATCTGATACATAATAATTATTTATTCAAAAGTGATACCAAAGGGGCAAAGCGGACTACTTGAACATATTTTAGGGAAAAATATGTTTGCGTAGTGTGTTCTAGAATAAAATACTCTCTCTCTCTCTCTCTCTCTCTCTCTCTATATATATATATATATATATATATATATATATATATATATATATATATATATATATTTTAACACAACATAGGTTATTCAAATACAAGAATATTTATTAATTTATATCCAAAGCTTTTCGTTGGTAAACCGTACCAACATCATCAGGAATGAAAATTACAAGTTTCATTGTAATTTTCATTCCTGATGATGGTACTGTTTACCAACGAAAAGCTTTGGATATAAATTAATAAATATTTTTGTATTTGAATAACCTATGTTGTTTTAAATTATTAAACAAGAAAACGTATTTTATATATATAATTGGAACTTCAACTGATACAAATATGTGTGTTTAATGTGTTTCAAAATTATATATATAAAACTGATCTTGGTGGTGGAAGAGATAAACCCATAAATGATACAAATATGTGGCCATCATATATTTAGAAAATAATATCTATTTAAAAGGGATTTATAAGGAGCAATGTAGTCTGTTTGATCTTAATTCATGTACATCTATTTGTGTTTACTGTGATTATGATTATTATATTCAAAACGAATCTAGAAAGTGCATGAGATCTGAATTTGGACTTATGAAGGATACAACTATGTGTACAGCGTAAAATATATAATAATTTTGCATGATATCTGAATTTGGAATTATGTAGGATACAACTATGTGTACAGCGTAAAATATATAATAATTTTGCATGATATCTGAATTTGGACTTATGTAGGATACAACTATGTGTACAGCGTAAAATATATAATAATTTTGCATGATATCTGAATTTGGACTTATGAAGGATACAACTATGTGTACAGCGTAAAATATATAATAATTTTGCATGATATCTGAATTTGGACTTATGAAGGATACAACTATGTGTACAGCGTAAAATATATAATAATTTATTCAAAAGCGATTTCGAAAGTGCAATAGTCATCTAGTTTTAACCTCAATAGTTTTTTCAATATTATATTCAATCTTAAGTTATTGGTACAACACTCCTCTAGGTCTAGTCGTTGCGGGTACAACTGTTTGTGAAACTTTGGTCCTGAATAATATATTTGACCCCAGATTACTTATACCTCGTCAAAATGACGACGCTCCATTCTCTGACAAATGAGCTGCTCACGCGCACCCATCTTACCAGTACCTTCGTACCTACAACACCCGATGTCAGATATGTTTAACACTCCTCTAGGTCTAGTCGTTGCGGGTACAACTGTTTGTGAAACTTTGGTTCTGAATGATATATTTAACCCCAGATTACTTATACCTCGTCAAAATGACGACGCTCCATTCTCTGACAAATGAGCTGCTCACGCGCATCCATCTTACCAGTACCTTCATACCTACAACACCAGATGGCAGATACGCAGTTTTGCCGCTAAAGTCTGGATACGTTCTAATGTAACAGAGCTCCCTTCGTCATTTAGATGATACGTAAGCGATCCCGTGACTTTTTCATGTTTGTGTTCTCTTTACATTTTCTAGCTATTTACTCTATTTACTTGGACATATAGGTCTAGGTTTTGTTACTTTTTGTGCTGGTTTGCGTTGCTGAGTACATTGTTGCTGCATTTATAAGATGGTGGTGGAAACAAGATGGTGGCGGATGAGCACGATCATAGACACTCTAATAATAAAATATCTTGAAGGGTCTAGTGGTGTAGAGTTTTGTGAACGTGCTTCTATCTCAAAAAGGTGTCCAAATGGTAGCGATGATGTAGTACTAGGTAATCATGTAAATATACGGAATCGGAAAATATACTGAGGCAGACGTGACTCATTGTCCAAGAGTTGGAGCCACAGACAGTGGTACTAAGTATCGACTAGGCAGGAATAAAAGCGGTCGCAGAGCATTTACATCATGTGATTCTCCACTTGACGCTGAACCTCCTCGTATCTTTGACATATCACTGACACCAATTCCCCACCTAATGTCGATCCTCCCCCTAACGCCTACGCTTCACCTCATGTCGTTCCTCCACCTAACGACAAGCCTCTATCTAGTGAAAACGCTACTCCTAGTCGTGAAGCTGATCCTAATCTATTCATATCACAATCTGGATTTTTCAGAGCTAACAATAATTATCTAGGAAGCAATCGTCCAGGTTCAGTCAATATTCGGACTCCAATAAGTAACATTGTGGGCGATTTCAATCCTAGCCACCCCAAAACACGCAGGAGCCAGAAGATGTGTTATTTTTGTTCAGCAGCCTTTAGAAAGATGAGTACTAGCTACTGTATACACTGCAACCGCCTATTAAGTGCACACCGAGCAACGTGCTGTGTAGATTGTGACGTTAAGTAAAACACCTTGTTTGAGCTATAAATATGCCGATTTGAATTTATCCACCAAGTGTATAGGCGAAATAAAAAAATTCTTTCTGAAAACGTGTTCTATAACTCAATTATTTATTACATTCGGTTTTTTGTAAATAAAATATGTTTAACATTAATTTAAAAAGTTTTTTTTAAACAATTGCATTTCACTATTCTATTGAAAATTATTCATGGTAAATGTTATTTTTCATTCTAAGCTAGTTTAAAAGCTTAAATATCCATTCCTAATATAATATTTTTTCGAAGCGCTAAAGAGGTATAGATATTACTATGTTTACACATAAAAAAACACTATTTTGTCAAAAAAAAAAAAAAAAAAAATGAAAATGACAAATAAGTCAAATTGACGATACATAAGTGTAACCAACCTTTGACATAGGTAATGTAGGGTTAAACTGATATTGAATGTTCATCACTCCTGATAATGTAATCGTTACGGGTACAACTGCGTCACGGGTGTGAAAGTGTAGTCTTGAATAATACATATAAGATTATTTAAATATTGGGTGAAGTTGTAACTTCTCTCTAAACGTACCCGTTACGGGTACAACTGGGTGTTAAACTATCGTTTCTGAATAATTACAAAACCATTTATAAACTTGCACCACTCCTCTAAATGTACAGTATTTCCGTTGTGAAAAGATAGTTGCTGAATAATATATGCAAAACCCATGTTGGACGTGCATCACTATTCTTGATGTATTCATTATGAATAAAACTGGGTGGAAAACGTTTGTTTATTAATAAAATATGGAAACCCTTTTTTGAACTTGCATCATTCATCTAATTGTACTCCATACGGGTACAACCCATTGTAAAAATGAAGATGTTGAAAAATATATGCAAAACTATTTTTGAACTTGCATCACTCCTCTAAAGGTAATCGATAGTGGTACAACCCACTGTAAAAGGTGAATGCTGAATAATATATGCAAAACCATTTTTGAACTTGCATCACTCCTCTAAAGGTAATCGATAGTGGTACAACCCGCTGTAAAAGGTGAATGCTGAATAATATATGCAAAACTATTTTTGAACTTGCATCACTCCTCTAAAGGTAATCGATAGTGGTACAACCCGCTGTAAAAGGTAAATGCTGAATAATATATGCAAAACCATTTTTGAACTTGCATCACTCCTCTAAAGGTAATCGATAGTGGTACAACCCGCTATAAAAGGTGAATGCTGAATAATATATGCAAAACTATTTTTGAACTTGCATCACTCCTCTAAAGGTAATCGATAGTGGTACAACCCGCTGTAAAAGGTGAATGCTGGATAATATATGCAAAACCATTTTTGAACTTGCATCACTCCTCTAAAGGTAATCGATAGTGGTACAACCCGCTGTAAAAGGTGAATGCTGAATAATATATGCAAAACTATTTTTGAACTTGCATCACTCCTCTAAAGGTAATCGATAGTGGTACAACCCGCTGTAAAAGGTGAATGCTGAATAATATATGCAAAACTATTTTTGAGCTTGCATCACTCCTCTAAAGGTAATCGATAGTGGTACAACCCGCTGTAAAAGGTGAATGCTGAATAATATATGCAAAACTATTTTTGAACTTGCATCACTCCTCTAAAGGTAATCGATAGTGGTACAACCCGCTGTAAAAGGTGAATGCTGAATAATATATGCAAAACTATTTTTGAACTTGCATCACTCCTCTAAAGGTAATCGATAGTGGTACAACCCGCTGTAAAAGGTGAATGCTGAATAATATATGCAAAACTATTTTTGAACTTGCATCACTCCTCTAAAGGTAATCGATAGTGGTACAACCCGCTGTAAAAGGTGAATGCTGAATAATATATGCAAAACTATTTTTGAACTTGCATCACTCCTCTAAAGGTAATCGATAGTGGTACAACCCGCTGTAAAAGGTGAATGCTGAATAATATATGCAAAACCATTTTTGAACTTGCATCACTCCTCTGAAGGTAATCGATAGTGGTACAACCCGCTGTAAAAGGTGAATGCTGAATAATATATGCAAAACCATTTTTGAACTTGCATCAATCGTCTATATGTAATCGATTGTGGTACAAACCGTTGTAAAAGTAAGATGTTGAAAAATATATGCAAAACCATTTTTGAACTTGCATCAATCCTCTATATGTAATCTATTATGGTACAAGCCGTTGTAAAAAATAAGATAAAGACAAATATATGCAAAACCATTTTTGAACTTGCATTATTCCTCTAAATATAATCGATAGTGGTACAAGCCGTTGTAAAACGCAAGATGTTGAAAAATGTATGTAAAACCATTTTTGAACTTGCATCATTCCTCTAAATGTAATCGTGTAATCGATAGTGGTGCGACCCGTTGTAAAAAGTAAGATGTCAAAAAATATATGCAAAACCATTTTTAAACTTGCATAACTCCTCTAAATGTAATCGATAAGGGAACAACTTGTTGTAAAAGGTAATTTGCTGAATAATATATGCGAAACCATTTTTGAATTTGCATCATTTCTCTAAATGTAATCGATTATGGTACAACCCGTTGTGAAAGGATAGTTACTGAATAATATATGGAAATAATTTTTTTGTACTCGACAAATGTATTCGTTATGGGTAAAACTGGGCGTGAAACGTTTCTTCATGAAAAATATATGAAAGCGATGTTGAATATGCATCACTCCTCTGAATGTACTCGTAACGAGTAAAACATGGCGTGAAACGTATCTTTATGAATAATATATGGGTAACCGGTGTTGAAGGTGCATCACTCCTCTAAATGTACTCGACCTGTACAACTGGGCGTAAAACGTTTCTTTATGAAAAATATATGAAACCGATGTTGAAGATGCATCACTAAACTAAATGTACAAGTAACGGGCACAACTGGGCGCGAAACGTTTATTCATGAAAAATATATGGAAACTGCTGGGCATGAAACGTTTCTTCATGAATAATATATGGTGAACCGATGTTGAAGATGCACCACTCTTCTAAATGTATTCGTAACGGGTACAACTGGTCGTGAAACGATTCTTCATAAATAATATATGGAAAAAGCGATATCGAAGTTATCACTCCTCCGGATGTACTCGTAACGGGTGCAACGGGGCGTGAATCATGTGTTTCATAATAACAAATTGAATAACAATTGACTCTCAATTCCGTGTAGCGCGATGTCTGAGCGATGGGTTCAACCGCAGTGGTAAACTACAAAATCTAGGCTCCTATAGATATCTATGACTCGGCGATGCGTTCAACCGCAGTTTGAAACTTTTAAATCTAGGATCCTATATCTGCCGGTTACTCAATGACGCGTTTAGTCGGAGTAAGCGAACAACCAAGTCTAGGATCCTTTAGCTGCCAGTGATTCAATGATGCGTTTAAGCGGAGCACCGAACAACCAAGTCTAGAATCGTTTAGCTACCAGTGACTCAATGATGCGTTTAAGCGGAGTACCGAACAACCAATTCTAGGTTCCTTTAGATGGCGGTGACTCTCCCTATGGCGATGACTTAGCGTTGTGTTGAGGCCAAGTAGCGAAGAACCAAATCTTGGATACTATAGCCGCCAATGACTCAGTGACGCGTTTAGGCATATTAGCGAACAACCAAATCCAGGAGCCTATAGTTGCTGGTAACTCGGTGATGGGTTTAGCGGAGTAGTGAAGAACCAAATCTTGAATCCTATAGCTGCTGGTAACTCAGTGATGACTTTGGCCGGAGAACAACTAAATCTATATAGTCTGCTCATTGAACTTGACTGTATGACTTCCAGCAAGTTGTGGAAATAAATAAGTATCTTAATTACAGTAAATAATATGTCTAATATAAAGCTGGGTACGGAAACTCGTTGCTACTGAGTTGTTTTGAAGAAATATTATTACCATAATAATAATTGTTTTTCATTTTATATCACGGGGAAAATCTATTACATTTGTTAATTTTTATTTTTTTTGACTTTTTTCTTTTTATGGAGAGATTCTCCGGACCCGCAGTATCTCCGTGCTGAGGGCTTGATATCGCTGATACTGATTATTTACATTTTCAAGTATTTCCGTAAAGGTAATACAAAAACAGACTTTTTTTACTATAAAAATCCTAACAATGCCTTAATAAATATTAAACAATATTAATATAACTCAGGTCGTTGTGCAACTTTTGTTTCTGCAAATTTAAAGGTGGAATATTTCTTTACGTTAACTTTGTCACCGTTATTCCAATGACATGTATGAAATCCCTCTTTTATGATCCATTGTGACTGAAGAATTACCTTCAAATTATTATAATTGAACTTATTGTTGTCCATGTTCCAGATGGATAGTTTTATGTAGTTTTCTTTATCATCATCTTTGTGTTTGTGGTTATTCCGTTATGTAGTTAGGAAATTTGTTAGACTTTGCATCTCTCTTGCTAGGTTACTAAATAAATGAGGCACCTTTTCATTGTTTTTATTAATTATGTAATTTATTTTATTTCTTGTATAATAGTTTTATTGTTAACGATTTTCCTTCACTTAAAGTTTACTTTTTAAGAATCAAGAACACAAAATCAATATAATTCCATTACGTCGCTTGTAATACTTTTCAGCGTACACCGGAGGTTAGAAGCCAAGCCTCCACCTGAATGAAATAAATTGTATTTCTTTCAAAAGGTTTCAGAAATATAGATTTTAGGATAATATATCAACAGTTTTATATATACCTGATGATTGTATGACGCAATATATCGCATAGATAGCAGTCCTCGCTTCCCAACACGCTTGTTTCTCATGCTATGCTCAGAACATTTCTCGACATTGAGGTCACATTCATCTATGGCCCCTGTGAAGCTTTAATAGTGTAAGAATCTTTCACTGTAAAACAACTAAATCACCAACATTTGGTTGCACTCTACTCTGAAATGAATTTCTGCAGGGCGTATAGGGTGTTCGGTTGGAAGGATGGATTCACCATCACACTAAAGGTATCTCCAACCTTTATTCATATATCTACCCTCTTATCTTCCAGTTACTTAACGGCTTATTCTTAGCCATGTAAATATTGTCTGGTAAATTTCGCGTTTTTACCTCATATGTCATACTACTATTTAATATTGTCATGAAAAAATTACAAAATTAAGATTGGATGTTTAAACAATTTATTAGTTTTGAAAATTTTGGTTTCTTACTTTTCAATTAAATATTCATAAAAGGATTCTGATAAAGTGAGAGACAAAGATTATATTAGTGAATTATCAAGCTTTGTATAAATCTCTCACCGTTTCTACTACAAAAACCATAGAAAAAAAATCCTCGCTACCCTTCTTGAGGAGTTGTCTCTTCATCTTACAATAAGGCCAAAACATCTCCCCCAGCTACGAACTCAGCATATCCCCTTCAGAAGGAATTTCTAGTTGCGCTACTCGAGGAGAGGTCAAATGGTGTTACAATATAGCCAAAACATCGCCCTCAGCTACGAACTCACCAACATCCCCTTCAGAAGGATTTCCTAGCTGCGCTATTTGAAGAGAGGTCACTTAGTGCTACAACAAAATCAAAACATTTCTCCCAGCTACGAGCTATCCGACATTTCCTTTAGAAGGAATTTCCGGCTACGATACTTAAAGGTCACTGAGTATTACAACAAAAACAAAACAATTCTCCCAGCTACGAGCTAATCATCATTCCCTTTAGAAGGAATTTTGGCGCTACGCTACTTAAAGGTCACAGAATATTACAACAAAACCAAAATATTTCTCCCAGCTACGAGCTAACCAACATTCCCTTTAGAAGGAATTTCTAGCTACGCTACTTAAAGATCACTTGGTGGTACAAGAAAACCAAAGATATCCTGGCTGCGCTATTTAAGGAGAGGTCACTCAGAGTTACAATAACGCCAAAAAATTTCCCTCCCCACAGCTACGAATTCACCGACATTCCCTTGAGAGAAAATTGTTGTCTTAGCTATTAGAGGAGAGGTCACTTATTGCCTCAAAAAATCAAAACCTTTCTCCAGCTCCGAACACGCCCATATTCTTTTCAGAAATAGTTCCTTGCTGCGCCACTTGGTGTTACAATAAGTCAGAAACCTTTCTCCAACTACGACCCTTTCCATATCCATTTCAGAGGAATTACTAGCTACGCTACTTGAGGAGAGGCCACTTGGTGTTACAATAAGTCAAAAACAATTCCTACAGCTACGAACTCTCATAATACCCGTTCTTTCCGAGGAATTCCTATCTACGCTACTTGAGGCGAGTTCTCTTGGTGTTACAATAAGTCAAAAACAATTCCTACAGCTACGAACTCTCATAATACCCGTTCTTTTAGAGGGATTCCTAGCTACGCTACTGAGGAGAGGTCACTTGGTGTTACAATAAGTCAAAAACAATTCCTACAGCTACGAACTCTCATAATACCCGTTCTTTTAGAGGGATTCCTAGCTACGCTACTGAGGAGAGGTCACTTGGTGTTACAATAAGTCACAAACAATTCCTACAGCTACGAACTCTCATAATACCCGTTCTTTTAGAGGAATTCCTAGCCACGCTACTGAGGAGAGGTCACTTGGTGTTACAATAAGTCACAAACAATTCCTACAGCTACGAACTCTCATAATACCCGTTCTTTTAGAGGAATTCCTAGCTACGCTACTGAGGAGAGGTCACTTGGTGTTACAATAAGTCAAAAACCTTTCTACAAATACGAAATCACATAATATCCTTTCTTTTATAGGAATTTCTAGCTACGCTACATGAGGAGAGTTCTCTTGGTGTTACATTAAGTCAAAAAAATTTCCCAACTACGAACTGCAATAAGATCCTTTCTTTTAAAAGAATTTCTAGCTACGATACTTGAGGAGAGGTCACTTGGTGTTACAATAAGTCAAAGACCTTTCTTCAACTACGAACTTACATAATATCCTTTCTGTCAGAGGAATTCCTAGCTAAGTTACTTGAGGAGAGATCACTTGGTGTTACAATAAGTCAAAAACCTTTCTCCAACTACGAACTCACATAAAGACGTATCCTTTCTTTCAGATGAATTTATAGCTACGCTACTTGAGGAGAGGTCACTTGGTGTTACAATAAGTCAAAAACCTTTCACCACCTACGAACTCACATAATATCATTTCTCTTAGAGGAATTCCTAGCTACCCTACATGAGGAGAGTTCTCTTGGTGTTACATTAAGTCCAAAACAATTCCCCCAACTACGAAATCACATAATATCCTTTCTGTCAGAGGAATTCCTAGCTACCCTTCATAAGGAGAGTTCTCTTGGTGTTACATTAACTGCAAAACAATTCCCCCCATCTACGAACTCTCATATCCTTTCTTCAGAGGAATTTCTAGCTACGCTACTTGAGGAGATGTCACTTGGTGTTACAATAAGTCAAAAACATTTCTCCAACTACGAACTCTCATAATATCCTTTCTTTCAGAGGAATTTCTAGCTACGCTACTTGAAGAGAGGTCACTTGGTGTTACAATAAGTTAAAAACCTTTCTTCAACTACGAACTCACATAATATCCTTTCTTTCAGAGGAATTTCTAGCTACGCTACTTGAGGAGAGATCACTTGGTGTTACAATAAGTCTTTCTCCAACTACGAACTCTCATAATATTCTTTCTCTCAGAAGAATTCCTAGCTATCCTACATGAGGAGAGTTCTCTTGGTGTTACATTAAAGCCATAACATAAGCACATTCCAATGTAGAATGCAATTTTAATGTGTCGCTATGTAATAGTAAATGCAATCAAGTACTACTGAGGATTGTGGGTGGAACATAAGTAAACATGAACTTACTTCTGCGATTGTGAGTTCGCAATCTTTGTTAGTCTACAATCCGTATTGGAAGCAATTCATAAACAAGAGTGTGTAAATTATTAATTAAAATAACTTGTAATTATCATTTTAACGTAAACTCATCATACATAATAAAAAAATATACAGTTAACATTTGTTGATATTATCATCAACGTATTTGGACTTATAGCCGTCTGTGAGATATCAGCTCAAATTCGACTGTGTTCATAGCCAACAAATAAGTAGGAAAGGCAATAACTGATGCTAAAACTTCTAGTAGATTATGTACTGAACATTTATTTGCTAATAAATACATAAGCAGTTTATATAAATTTCTGGATACATAGTTTACTACGGTGCCAAAGTGCTGCATATCCATCAAAATGTGGGATGACGTTTTGTCAGGTTTATTATTTCTGAACTAACGGACAGCGGGTTAAATGAGCGGCAAAAATTCCAGTAAATCAATGTCATAACGGCTTTATAAACTATCACATGTCAGGCTAAAATGCTTGTTGTTAAATTGGGATGTAAAATATAATTAAAAACAGGTTTGTTTCCATGAATGGAAATCAACTATGTTGCCCGCTTTACATTTATATTTATATATATTTGTTAATACTCATAAGGTCATCCAAATCATTTCAAAACGTACTTATCGATTTAAAAAAATAATTGGATTAAACTGTGTTACTTTAGTAATCGATTATTAACAAAGGACAAACATACTATAATCTGTACATTAAACAAAGCTAGTGTACAAGTGGAAACAGTCTACAGTTAATTAAACTATTTCTATTAACTTGATACAATTAAATTACTGAAGTAAAGTAAATCAAAGTGACTTCCGTTTACTTTGGAAAATCATAGGCACATAAACCTCCGTCATTGGTATTGAAATATAATTTTGATAAAATAATAGCAGGGAGAATTTTTTAATATACTCGTATACATTGTACCTGCAGATAAATATTAGTAGTATGTCCCAACCATTGTATCTCCGGGACTACATTTTACAAAATATTAGTGACACCAATTATAATGCTTTTACAAGAAACAAATGACAGATTTTAGCAACGAATTTAACGTATCAAATGAACCATATTCTTCTAGATAATACTGGCGAAATTGTAATACGATTACAAGAAAGTGATGCCAATTGTTAGTAACGAATTCGCGGCATCTCCTTGACTACATTCTGTAGATATTATTGAAGCCAATGGTTATAGATTTACGAAAAACAGACGACAGATTTTACTAAGGAATTCATAGCATCTTCTGAACTAGCAACCACCAGGTATTAGGGCCCCCAATTGTAACATTTTAACAAGAAGCAGATTATAGATTTAATTATTACACTTTTGATATTACTTTTAATTATTTAAAAAAAACATAGATTTTAGCATTCATAGTACATACGAGACTACATTCTTCTAGACATTTGTGACGCCAAATGAATAACCTATTCATGAAAGAGATGGCAAATTTTAAAACGAATTCATTATATTTCTGAGAGTACTTTTTTCCAGATTTTAGTAACGAATACATCGTAACGCTGCGACTACATTCTAGTGACCGATTATAATACTTTCACAAGAAACGAATAATAGGTAAATACTACCGGTAGTATATCTAATCAATTCGTCTCTATATTATTGATGCGTAATGTAATACGTTTATGTGAAACAGATGACAGATATTAGTAACGAATACATCGTATCGCTGCGACTACATTCTAGTGACCGATTATAATACTTTCATAAGAAACGAATAATAGGTAAATACTACCGGTAGTATATCTAATCAATTCGTCTCTATATTATTGATGCGTAATGTAATACGTTTATGCGAAACAGATGACAGATATTAGTAACGAATACATCGTATCGCTGCGACTACATTCTAGTGACCGATTATAATACTTTCACAAGAAACGAATAATAGGTAAATACTACCGGTAGTATATCTAATCAATTCGTCTCTATATTATTGATGCGTAATGTAATACGTTTATGTGAAACAGATGACAGATATTAGTAACGAATACATCGTATCGCTGCGACTACATTCTAGTGACCGATTATAATACTTTCACAAGAAACGAATAATAGGTAAATACTACCGGTAGTATATCTAATCAATTCGTCTCTATATTATTGATGCGTAATGTAATACGTTTATGTGAAACAGATGACAGATATTAGTAACGAATACATCGTAACGCTGCGACTACATTCTAGTGACCGATTATAATACTTTCACAAGAAACGAATAATAGGTAAATACTACCGGTAGTATATCTAATCAATTCGTCTCTATATTATTGATGCGTAATGTAATACGTTTATGTGAAACAGATGACAGATATTAGTAACGAATACATCGTATCGCTGCGACTACATTCTAGTGACCGATTATAATACTTTCATAAGAAACGAATAATAGGTAAATACTACCGGTAGTATATCTAATCAATTCGTCTCTATATTATTGATGCGTAATGTAATACTTATATGTGAAACAGATGACAGATATTAGTAACGAATACATCGTATCGCTGCGACTACATTCTAGTGACCGATTATAATACTTTCACAAGAAACGAATAATAGGTAAATACTACCGGTAGTATATCTAATCAATTCGTCTCTATATTATTGATGCGTAATGTAATACGTTTATGTGAAACAGATGACAGATATTAGTAACGAATACATCGTATCGCTGCGACTACATTCTAGTGACCGATTATAATACTTTCACAAGAAACGAATAATAGGTAAATACTACCGGTAGTATATCTAATCAATTCGTCTCTATATTATTGATGCGTAATGTAATACTTTTATGCGAAACAGATGACAGATATTAGTAACGAATACATCGTATCGCTGCGACTACATTCTAGTGACCGATTATAATACTTTCACAAGAAACGAATAATAGGTAAATACTACCGGTAGTATATCCGATCAATTCGTCTCTATATTATTGATGCGTAATGTAATACTTTTATGTGAAACAGATGACAGATATGAGTAACGAATACATCGTATCGCTGCGACTACATTCTAGTGACCGATTATAATACTTTCATAAGAAACGAATAATAGGTAAATACTACCGGTAGTATATCTAATCAATTCGTCTCTATATTATTGATGCGTAATGTAATACTTATATGTGAAACAGATGACAGATATTAGTAACGAATACATCGTATCGCTGCGACTACATTCTAGTGACCGATTATAATACTTTCACAAGAAACGAATAATAGGTAAATATTACCTTTAGTATATCCTATCAATTCGTCTCTATATTATTGATGCGTAACGTAATACGTTTATGCGAAACAGATGACAGATATTAGTAACGAATACATCGTATCGCTGCGACTACATTCTAGTGACCGATTATAATACTTTCACAAGAAACGAATAATAGGTAAATACTACCGGTAGTATATCTAATCAATTCGTCTCTATATTATTGATGCGTAATGTAATACTTTTATGTGAAACAGATGACAGATATGAGTAACGAATACATCGTATCGCTGCGACTACATTCTAGTGACCGATTATAATACTTTCACAAGAAACGAATAATAGGTAAATACTACCTTTAGTATATCCTATCAATTCGTCTCTATATTATTGATGCGTAACGTAATACGTTTATGCGAAACAGATGACAGATATTAGTAAAGAATACATCGTAACGCTGCGACTACATTCTAGTGACCGATTATAATACTTTCACAAGAAACGAATAATAGGTAAATACTACCGGTAGTATATCTAATCAATTCGTCTCTATATTATTGATGCGTAATGTAATACTTTTATGCGAAACAGATGACAGATATTAGTAACGAATACATCGTATCGCTGCGACTACATTCTAGTGACCGATTATAATACTTTCACAAGAAACGAATAATAGGTAAATACTACCGGTAGTATATCTAATCAATTCGTCTCTATATTATTGATGCGTAATGTAATACTTATATGTGAAACAGATGACAGATATTAGTAACGAATACATCGTATCGCTGCGACTACATTCTAGTGACCGATTATAATACTTTCACAAGAAACGAATAATAGGTAAATACTACCGGTAGTATATCTAATCAATTCGTCTCTATATTATTGATGCGTAACGTAATACGTTTATGCGAAACAGATGACAGATATGAGTAACGAATACATCGTATCGCTGCGACTACATTCTAGTGACAGATTATAATACTTTCACAAGAAACGAATAATAGGTAAATACTACCGGTAGTATATCTAATCAATTCGTCTCTATATTATTGATGCGTAATGTAATACTTATATGTGAAACAGATGACAGATATTAGTAACGAATACATCGTATCACTGCGATTACATTCTAGTGACCGATTATAATACTTTCACAAGAAACGAATAATAGGTAAATACTACCGGTAGTATATCTAATCAATTCGTCTCTATATTATTGATGCGTAATGTAATACTTATATGTGAAACAGATGACAGATATTAGTAACGAATACATCGTATCACTGCGACTACATTCTAGTGACCGATTATAATACTTTCACAAGAAACGAATAATAGGTAAATACTACCGGTAGTTTATCTAATCAATTCGTCTCTATATTATTGATGCGTAATGTAATACTTATATGTGAAACAGATGACAGATATTAGTAACGAATACATCGTATCACTGCGACTACATTCTAGTGACCGATTATAATACTTTCACAAGAAACGAATAATAGGTAAATACTACCGGTAGTATATCTAATCAATTCGTCTCTATATTATTGATGCGTAATGTAATACTTATATGTGAAACAGATGACAGATATTAGTAACGAATACATCGTATCACTGCGACTACATTCTAGTGACCGATTATAATACTTTCACAAGAAACGAATAATAGGTAAATACTATCGGTAGTATATCTAATCAATTCGTCTCTATATTATTGATGCGTAATGTAATACTTATATGTGAAACAGATGACAGATATTAGTAACGAATACATCGTATCGCTGCGACTACATTCTAGTGACCAATTATTATACTTTCACAAGAAACGAATAATAGGTAAATACTACCGGTAGTATATCCGATCAATTCGTCTCTATATTATTGATGCGTAATGTAATACTTTTATGTGAAACAGTTGACAGATTTTACTAACGAAGTCTTCGTATGTACGGTTCTCCATTCGTGTCTATATTAGTGATGCAAAACGTAATACTTTCATGCGAAACAGATGAAAGATTCAATTAACAAATTCTTCATATCTACAGTACTACATTGGATTCTATATTAGTGGCGCATAATGTAATACTTTTATGCGTAACAAATGACAAATTTTTATTAACAAATTTTTCGTATCTACAGTACTACATTCGTTTCTATATTAGTGAGGCATAATGTAATACTTTCATGCGAAACAGATGAAAGATTCTATTAACAAATTCTTCATATCTACAGTACTACATTGGTTTCTATATTAGTGGCGCATAATGTAATACTTTTATGCGAAACAAATGACAAATTTTATTAACAAATTCTTCGAATCTACAGTACTACATTCGTCTCCATATTAGTGACGCATAATGTAAAACTATTATGGAAGACAGATTTCCGATTTTATTAAAAAATTCTTCTTATCTACAGTACTCCATTCGTCTCTATATTAGTGACGCATAATGTAAAACTATTATGCAAGACAGATTTCATATTTTATTAACAAATTCTTCTTATCTACAGTACTCCATTCGTCTCTATATTAGTGACGCATAATGTAAAACTATTATGCAAGACAGATTTCCGATTTTATTAAAAAATTCTTCTTATCTACAGTACTCCATTCGTCTCTATATTAGTGACGCATAATGTAAAACTATTATGCAAGACAGATTTCCGATTTTATTAAAAAATTCTTCTTATCTACAGTACTCCATTCGTCTCTATATTAGTGACGCATAATGTAAAACTATTATGCAAGACAGATTTCCGATTTTATTAAAAAATTCTTCTTATCTACAGTACTCCATTCGTCTCTAAATTAGTGACGCATAATGTAAAACTATTATGCGAGACAGATTTCATATTTTATTAACAAATTCTTCTTATCTACAGTACTCCATTCGTCTCCATATTAGTGACGCATAATGTAAAACTATTATGCAAGACAGATTTCCGATTTTATTAAAAAATTCTTCTTATCTACAGTACTCCATTCGTCTCTATATTAGTGACGCATAATGTAAAACTATTATGCAAGACAGATTTCCGATTTTATTAAAAAATTCTTCTTATCTACAGTACTCCATTCGTCTCTAAATTAGTGACGCATAATGTAAAACTATTATGCGAGACAGATTTCCGATTTTATTAAAAAATTCTTCTTATCTACAGTACTCCATTCGTCTCTATATTAGTGACGCATAATGTAAAACTATTATGCGAGACAGATTTCCGATTTTATTAAAAAATTCTTCTTATCTACAGTACTCCATTCGTCTCTATATTAGTGACGCATAATGTAAAACTATTATGCGAGATAGATTTCATATTTTATTAACAAATTCTTCTTATCTACAGTACTCCATTCGTCTCTATATTAGTGACGCATAATGTAAAACTATTATGCAAGACAGATTTCCGATTTTATTAAAAAATTCTTCTTATCTACAGTACTCCATTCGTCTCTATATTAGTGACGCATAATGTAAAACTATTATGCAAGACAGATTTCCGATTTTATTAAAAAATTCTTCTTATCTACAGTACTCCATTCGTCTCTATATTAGTGACGCGTAATGTAAAACTATTATGCAAGACAGATTTCCGATTTTATTAAAAAATTCTTCTTATCTACAGTACTCCATTCGTCTCTAAATTAGTGACGCATAATGTAAAACTATTATGCGAGACAGATTTCATATTTTATTAACAAATTCTTCTTATCTACAGTACTCCATTCGTCTCCATATTAGTGACGCATAATGTAAAACTATTATGCAAGACAGATTTCCGATTTTATTAAAAAATTCTTCTTATCTACAGTACTCCATTCGTCTCTATATTAGTGACGCATAATGTAAAACTATTATGCAAGACAGATTTCCGATTTTATTAAAAAATTCTTCTTATCTACAGTACTCCATTCGTCTCTAAATTAGTGACGCATAATGTAAAACTATTATGCGAGACAGATTTCATATTTTATTAACAAATTCTTCTTATCTACAGTACTCCATTCGTCTCCATATTAGTGACGCATAATGTAAAACTATTATGCAAGACAGATTTCCGATTTTATTAAAAAATTCTTCTTATCTACAGTACTCCATTCGTCTCTAAATTAGTGACGCATAATGTAAAACTATTATGCGAGACAGATTTCATATTTTATTAACAAATTCTTCTTATCTACAGTACTCCATTCGTCTCTATATTAGTGACGCATAATGTAAAACTATTATGCAAGACAGATTTCCGATTTTATTAAAAAATTCTTCTTATCTACAGTACTCCATTCGTCTCTATATTAGTGACGCATAATGTAAAACTATTATGCAAGACAGATTTCCGATTTTATTAAAAAATTCTTCTTATCTACAGTACTCCATTCGTCTCCATATTAGTGACGCATAATGTAAAACTATTATGCAAGACAGATTTCCGATTTTATTAAAAAATTCTTCTTATCTACAGTACTCCATTCGTCTCTATATTAGTGACGCATAATGTAAAACTATTATGCAAGACAGATTTCCGATTTTATTAAAAAATTCTTCTTATCTACAGTACTCCATTCGTCTCTAAATTAGTGACGCATAATGTAAAACTATTATGCAAGACAGATTTCCGATTTTATTAAAAAATTCTTCTTATCTACAGTACTCCATTCGTCTCTATATTAGTGACGCATAATGTAAAACTATTATGCAAGACAGATTTCCGATTTTATTAAAAAATTCTTCTTATCTACAGTACTCCATTCGTCTCTAAATTAGTGACGCATAATGTAAAACTATTATGCGAGACAGATTTCATATTTTATTAACAAATTCTTCTTATCTACAGTACTCCATTCGTCTCTATATTAGTGACGCATAATGTAAAACTATTATGCAAGACAGATTTCCGATTTTATTAAAAAATTCTTCTTATCTACAGTACTCCATTCGTCTCTATATTAGTGACGCATAATGTAAAACTATTATGCAAGACAGATTTCCGATTTTATTAAAAAATTCTTCTTATCTACAGTACTCCATTCGTCTCCATATTAGTGACGCATAATGTAAAACTATTATGCAAGACAGATTTCCGATTTTATTAAAAAATTCTTCTTATCTACAGTACTCCATTCGTCTCTATATTAGTGACGCATAATGTAAAACTATTATGCAAGACAGATTTCCGATTTTATTAAAAAATTCTTCTTATCTACAGTACTCCATTCGTCTCTATATTAGTGACGCATAATGTAAAACTATTATGCAAGACAGATTTCCGATTTTATTAAAAAATTCTTCTTATCTACAGTACTCCATTCGTCTATATATTAGTGACGCATAATGTAAAACTATTATGCAAGACAGATTTCCGATTTTATTAAAAAATTCTTCTTATCTACAGTACTCCATTCGTCTCTAAATTAGTGACGCATAATGTAAAACTATTATGCGAGACAGATTTCATATTTTATTAACAAATTCTTCTTATCTACAGTACTCCATTCGTCTCCATATCAGTGACGCATAATGTAAAACTATTATGCAAGACAGATTTCCGATTTTATTAAAAAATTCTTCTTATCTACAGTACTCCATTCGTCTCTAAATTAGTGACGCATAATGTAAAACTATTATGCAAGACAGATTTCCGATTTTATTAAAAAATTCTTCTTATCTACAGTACTCCATTCGTCTCTAAATTAGTGACGCATAATGTAAAACTATTATGCAAGACAGATTTCCGATTTTATTAAAAAATTCTTCTTATCTACAGTACTCCATTCGTCTCTATATTAGTGACGCATAATGTAAAACTATTATGCAAGACAGATTTCCGATTTTATTAAAAAATTCTTCTTATCTACAGTACTCCATTCGTCTCTAAATTAGTGACGCATAATGTAAAACTATTATGCGAGACAGATTTCATATTTTATTAACAAATTCTTCTTATCTACAGTATTCCATTCGTCTCCATATTAGTGACGCATAATGTAAAACTATTATGCAAGACAGATTTCCGATTTTATTAAAAAATTCTTCTTATCTACAGTACTCCATTCGTCTCTATATTAGTGACGCATAATGTAAAACTATTATGCAAGACAGATTTCCGATTTTATTAAAAAATTCTTCTTATCTACAGTACTCCATTCGTCTCTAAATTAGTGACGCATAATGTAAAACTATTATGCAAGACAGATTTCCGATTTTATTAACAAATTCTTCTTATCTACAATACTCCATTTGTCTCAATATTAGTGACGCATAATTTAATCCTTCTATGAGAAACAGATTACAGATTGTAGTCGGGAATTCTTCATATCTACAGTACTATATTCGTTTCTATATTAGTGAAGCATAATGTCATCATTTTATGCGAAACAGATGACGTATTTTATTAACAAATTATTCGTGTCTACAGTACTCCATTTGTCTCAATATTAGTGACGCATAATGTCATCCTTTTATGCGAAACACATGACGTATTTTATTAACAAATTATTCGTGTCTACAGTACTCCATTTGTCTCAATATTAGTGACGCATAATGTAATACTTCTTTGTGAAACAGATCACATATTTTATTAACAAATTATTCGTGTCTACAGTGCTCCATTTGTCTCAATATTAGTGACGCATAATGTAATACTTCTTTGTGAAACAGATGACATATTTTATTAACAAATTATTCGTGTCTACAGTGCTCCATTTGTCTCAATATTAGTGACGCATAATGTAATACTTCTTTGTGAAACAGATCACATATTTTATTAACAAATTATTCCTGTCTACAGTGCTCCATTTGTCTCAATATTAGTGACGCATAATGTAATACTTCTTTGTGAAACAGATCACATATTTTAAACAGTTCTCCGAGGATCTGTAAACAGTTCTCCGGATACCCACCCCTTTGTGTTCGCTTTCCATAACATGGGCAATGATTCTTGTCCTTGTCTTTCAGTGCTCTAGGGGTTAGGGATTTCTAAACAGTTCTCCGAGGATCTGTAAACAGTTCTCCGGATACCCATGCCTTTGTATTCGCTTTCCATAACATGGGCAATGATTCTTGGCCTTTCCTTTCAGTGCTCTATGAGTTAGGGATTTCTAAACAGTTCTCCGAGGATCTGTAAACAGTTCTCCGGATACATGTGCCTTTGTGTTCGCTTTCCATAACATGGGCAATGATTCATGGCCTTTCCTTTCAATGCTCTATGAGCTAGAGATCTGTAAACAGTTCTCCGAGAATCTGTAAACAGTTCTCCGGATACCCATGCCTTTGTGTTCGCTTTCCATAACATGGGCAATGATCCTTGTCCTTGCCTTTCAGTGCTCTAGGGGTTAGGGATCTGTAACCAGTTCTCCGAGGATCTGTAAACAGTTCTCCGGATACCCATGCTTTTGTGTTCGCTTTCCATAACATGGGCAATGATTCTTGGCCTTTCCTTTCAGTGCTCTATGAGCTAGAGATCTGTAAACAGTTCTCCGAGGATCGGTAAACAGTTCTCCGGATACCCATGTCTTTGTGTTCGCTTTCCATAACATGGGCAATGATCCTTGTCCTTGCCTTTCAGTGCTCTAGGAGTTAGGGATCTGTAAACAGTTTTCCGAGGATCTGTAAACAGTTCTCCGGATACCCATGCCTTTGTGTTCGCTTTCCATAACATGGGCAATGATTCTTGGCCTATCCTTTCAGTGCTCTATGAGCTAGAGATCTGTAAACAGTTCTCCGAGGAGCTGTAAACAGTTCTCCGGATACACATGCCTTTGTGTTCGCTTTCCATAACATGGGCAATGATTCTTGTCCTAGCCTTTCAGTGTTATTTGGGCTAGGGATCTGTAAACAGTTCTCCGAGGATCTGTAAACAGTTCTTCGGATACCCATGCCTTTGTGTTCGCTTTCCATAACATGGGCAATGATTCTTGGCCTTTCCTTTCAGTGCCTTAGGAGTTAGGGATTTGTAAACAGTTCTCCGAGGATCTGTAAACAGTTCTCCGAGGATCTGTAAACAGTTCATCGGATACCCATGCCTTTGTGTTCGCTTTCCATAACATAGGCAATGATTCTTGGCCTTTCCTTTCAGTGCTCTATGAGCTAGAGATCGGTAAACAGTTCTTCGAGGATCTGCAAACAGTTCTCCGGATACCCATGCCTTTGTGTTCGCTTTCCATAACATGGGCAATGATCCTTGTCCTAGCCTTTCAGTGCTCTAGGGGTTAGGGATCTGTAAACAGTTTTCCGAGGATCTGTAAACAGTTCTCCGGATTCCCATGCCTTTGTGTTCTCTTTCCATAACATGGGCAATGATTCTTGGCCTTTCCTTTCAGTGCTCTATGAGCTAGGGATCTGTAAACAGTTCTCTGAGGAGCTGTAAACAGTTCTCCGGATACACATGCCTTTGTGTTCGCTTTCCATAACATGGGCAATGATTCTTGTCCTTGCCTTTCAGTGCTATAGGCGTTAGGGATTTCTAAACAGTTCTCCGAGGATCTGTAAACAGTTCTCCGGATACCCATGCCTTTGTGTTCGCTTTCCAACCCATAGGCAATGATTCTTGGAATTTCCTTTCAGTGCTCTATGAGCTAGAGATCGGTAAACAGTTCTTCGAGGATCTGCAAACAGTTCTCCGGATACACATGCCTTTGTGTTCGCTTTCCATAACATGGGCAATGATTTTTGTCCTTGTCTCTCAGTGCTCTATGAGCTAGAGATCTGTAAACAGTTCTCCGGATATCCATGCCTTTGTGTTCGCTTTCCATAACATGGGCAATGATTCTTGGCATTTCCTTTCAGTGCTCTATGAGCTAGACATCTGTAAAAAGTTCTTCGAGGATCTGTAAACAGTTCTCTGGATACACATGCCTTTGTGTTCGCTTTCCATAACATGGGAAATGATTCTTGGCCTTTCCATTCAGTGCTCTATGAGCTAGAGATCTGTAAACAGTTCTCCGAGGATCTGTAAACAGTTCTCCGGATACCCATGCCTTTGTGTTCGCTTTCCATAACATGGGCAATGATCCTTGTCCTAGCCTTTCAGTGCTCTAGGGGTTAGGGATCTGTAAACAGTTTTCCGAGGATCTGTAAACAGTTCTCCGGATACCCATGCCTTTGTGTTCGCTTTCCATAACATGGGCAATGATTCTTGTCCTAGCCTTTCAGTGTTATTTGGGCTAGGGATCTGTAAACAGTTCTCCGAGGACCTGTAAACAGTTCTTCGGTTACCCATGCCTTTGTGTTCGCTTTCCATAACATGGGCAATGATTCTTGGCCTTTCCTTTCAGTGCGTTAGGAGTTAGGGATCTGTAAACAGTTTTCCGAGGATCTGTAAACAGTTCTCCGAGAATCAATAAACAGTTCTCCGGATACACATGCCATTGTGTTCGCTTTCCATAACATGAGCAATGATTCTTGTCCTTGCCTTTCAGTGCTCTAGGGGTTAGGGATTTCTAAACAGTTCTCCGAGGATCTGTAAACAGTTCTCCGGATACCCATGCCTTTGTGTTCGCTTTCCATAACATAGGCAATGATTCTTGGCCTTTCCTTTTAGTGCTCTATGAGCTAGAGATCTGTAAACAGTTCTCCGAGGATCTGTAAAAAGTTCTCCGGATACCCATGCCTTTGTGTTCGCTTTCCACAGCATGGGCAATGATCCTTGTCCTAGCCTTTCAGTGCTCTAGGGGTTAGGGATCTGTAAAGAGTTTTCCGAGGATCTGTAAACAGTTCTCCGGATACCCATGCCTTTGTGTTCGCTTTCCATAACATGGGCAATTATTCTTGGCCTTTCCTTTCAGTGCTCTATGAGCTAGAGATCTGTAAACAGTTCTCTGAGGAGCTGTAAACAGTTCTCCGGATACACGTGCCTTTGTGTTCGCTTTCCATAACATGGGCAATGATTCTTGTCCTAGCCTTTCAGTGTTATTTGGGCTAGGGATCTGTAAACAGTTCTCCGAGGATCTTTAAACAGTTCTTCGGATACCCATGCCTTTGTGTTCGCTTTCCATAACTAGGGCAATGATTCTTGGCCTTTCCTTTCAGTGCCTTAGAAGTTAGGGATCTGTAAACAGTTTTCCGAGGATCTGTAAACAGTTCTCCGAGAATCTGTAAACAGTTCTCCGGATACACATGCCTTTGTGTTCGCTTTCCATAACATGGGCAATGATTCTTGTCCTTGCCTTTCAGTGCTCTAGGGGTTAGGGATTTCTAAACAGTTCTCCGAAGATCTGTAAACAGTTCTCCGGATACACATGCCTTTGTGTTCGCTTTCCATAACATAGGCAATGATTCTTGGCCTTTCCTTTCAGTGCTCTATGAGCTAGAGATCGGTAAACAGTTCTTCGAGGATCTGTAAACAGTTCTCCGGATACACATGCCTTTGTGTTCGCTTTCCATAACATGGGCAATGATTCTTGGCATTTCCTTTCAGTGCTCTATGAGCTAGAGATCTGTAAAAAGTTCTTCGAGGATCTGTAAACAGTTCTCTGGATACACATGCCTTTGTGTTCGCTTTCCATAACATGGGAAATGATTCTTGGCCTTTCCTTTCAGTGCTCTATGAGCTAGAGATCTGTAAACAGTTCTCCGAGGATATGTAAACAGTTCTCCGGATACCCATGCCTTTGTGTTCGATTTCCATAACATGGGCAATGATTCTTGTCCTTGCCTTTCAGTGGTCTGGGGGTTAGGGATCTGTAAACAGTTCTCCGGATACCCATGCTTTTGTGTTCGCTTTCCATTACATGGGCAATGATTTTTGTCCTTGTCTTTCAGTGCTCTAGGGGTTAGGGATTTCTAAACAGTTCTCCGAGGATCTCTAAACAGTTCTCCGGATACCCATGCCTTTGTGTTCGCTTTCCATAACATGGGCAATGATTCTTGGCCTTTCCTTTCAGTGCTCTATGAGCTAGAGATCTGTAAACAGTTCTCCGAGGATCTGTAAACAGTTCTACGGATACCCATGCCTTTGTGTTCGCTTTCCATAACATGGGCAATGATTCTTGGCCTTTCCTTTCAGAGCTCTATGAGCTAGAGATCTGTAAACAGTTCTCCGAGGATCTGTAAACAGTTCTACGGATACCCATGCCTTTGTGTTCGCTTTCCATAACATGGGCAATGATTCTTGTCCTTGCCTTTCAGTGCTCTAGGGGTTGGGGATCTGTTAACAGTTCTCCGGATACCCATGCCTTTGTGTTCGCTTTCCATAACATGGACAATGTTCCTTGTCCTTGCCTTTCAGTGCTCTAGGGTTTAGGGATCTGTAAACAGTTCTCCGGATACACATGCCTTTGTGTTCGCTTTCCATAACATGGGCAATGATCCTTGTTCTTGCTTTTCAGTGTTCTAGGAGGTACGGATCTGTAAACAGTTCTCCGGATACCCATGCCTTTGTGTTCGCTTTCCATAACATGGGCAATTATTTTTGTCCTTGTCTTTCAGTGCTCTATGAGCTAGAGATCTGTAAACAGTTCTCCGGATATCCATGCCTTTGTGTTCGCTTTCCATAACATGGGCAATGATTCTTGGCATTTCCTTTCAGTGCTCTATGACCTAGAGATCTGTAAAAAATTCTTCGAGGATGTGTAAACAGTTCTCTGGATACACATGCCTTTGTGTTCGCTTTCCATAACATGGGAAATGATTCTTGGCCTTTCCTTTCAGTGCTCTATGAGCTAGAGATCTGTAAACAGTTCTCTGAGGATCTGTAAACAGTTCTCCGGATACCCATGCCTTTGGGTTCGATTTCCATAACATGGGCAATGATTCTTGTCCTTGCCTTTCAGTGGTCTAGGGGGTTAGGGATGTGTAAACAGTTCTCCGGATACCCATGCCTTTGTGTTCGCTTTCCATAACATGGGCAATGATTTTTGTCCTTGTCTTTCAGTGCTCTAGGGGTTAGGGATTTCTAAACAGATCTCCGAGGATCTCTAAACAGTTCTCCGGATACCCATGCCTTTGTGTTCGCTTTCCATAACATGGGCAAAGATTCTTGGCCTTTCCTTTCAGTGCTCTATGAGCTAGAGATCTGTAAACAGTTCTCCGAGGATCTGTAAACAGTTCTCCGGATACCCATGCCTTTGTGTTCGCTTTGCATAACATGGGCAATGATTCTTGGCCTTTCCTTTCAGTGCTCTAGGGGTTAGGGATCTGTAAACAGTTCTCCGAGGATCTGTAAACAGTTCTCCGGATACCCATGCCTTTGTGTTCGCTTTCCATAACATGGGCAATTATTCTTGTCCTTGCCTTTCAGTGCTCTAGGGGTAGGGGATCTGTTAACAGTTCTCCTAATACCCATGCCTTTGTGTTCGCTTTCCATAACATGGGCAATGATCCTTGTCCTAGCCTTTCAGTGCTCCAGGGGTTAGGGATCTGTAAACAGCTCTCCGAGGATCTGTAAACAGTTCTCCGGATACCCATGCCTTTGTGTTCGCTTTCCATAACATGGGCAATGATCCTTGTCCTTGCCTCTCAGTGCTCTAGGGGTTAGGGATCTGTAAACAGTACTCCGAGGATCTGTAAACAGTTCTCCGGATACCCATGCCTTTGTGTTCGCTTTCCAACCCATAGGCAATGTTTCTTGGAATTTCCTTTCAGTGCTCTATGAGCTAGAGATCGGTAAACAGTTCTTCGAGGATCTGCAAACAGTTCTCCGGATACACATGCCTTTGTGTTCGCTTTCCATAACATGGGCAATGATTTTTGTCCTTGTCTCTCAGTGCTCTATGAGCTAGAGATCTGTAAACAGTTCTCCGGATATCCATGCCTTTGTGTTCGCTTTCCATAACATGGGCAATGATTCTTGGCATTTCCTTTCAGTGCTCTATGAGCTAGACATCTGTAAAATGTTCTTCGAGGATCTGTAAACAGTTCTCTGGATACACATGCCTTTGTGTTCGCTTTCCATAACATGGGAAATGATTCTTGGCCTTTCCATTCAGTGCTCTATGAGCTAGAGATCTGTAAACAGTTCTCCGAGGATCTGTAAACAGTTCTCCGGATACCCATGCCTTTGTGTTCGCTTTCCATAACATGGGCAATGATCCTTGTCCTAGCCTTTCAGTGCTCTAGGGGTTAGGGATCTGTAAACAGTTTTCCGAGGATCTGTAAACAGTTCTCCGGATACCCATGCCTTTGTGTTCGCTTTCCATAACATGGGCAATGATTCTTGGCCTTTCCTTTCAGTGCTCTATGAGCTAGAGATCTGTAAACAGTTCTCTGAGGAGCTGTAAACAGTTCTCCGGATACACATGCCTTTGTGTTCGCTTTCCATAACATGGGCAATGATTCTTGTCCTAGCCTTTCAGTGTTATTTGGGCTAGGGATCTGTAAACAGTTCTCCGAGGACCTGTAAACAGTTCTTCGGTTACCCATGCCTTTGTGTTCGCTTTCCATAACATGGGCAATGATTCTTGGCCTTTCCTTTCAGTGCCTTAGGAGTTAGGGATCTGTAAACAGTTTTCCGAGGATCTGTAAACAGTTCTCCGAGAATCTATAAACAGTTCTCCGGATACACATGCCATTGTGTTCGCTTTCCATAACATGAGCAATGATTCTTGTCCTTGCCTTTCAGTGCTCTAGGGGTTAGGGATTTCTAAACAGTTCTCCGAGGATCTGTAAACAGTTCTCCGGATACCCATGCCTTTGTGTTCGCTTTCCATAACATAGGCAATGATTCTTGGCCTTTCCTTTTAGTGCTCTATGAGCTAGAGATCTGTAAACAGTTCTCCGAGGATCTGTAAAAAGTTCTCCGGATACCCATGCCTTTTTGTTCGCTTTCCACAGCATGGGCAATGATCCTTGTCCTAGCCTTTCAGTGCTCTAGGGGTTAGGGATCTGTAAAGAGTTTTCCGAGGATCTGTAAACAGTTCTCCGGATACCCATGCCTTTGTGTTCGCTTTCCATAACATGGGCAATTATTCTTGGCCTTTCCTTTCAGTGCTCTATGAGCTAGAGATCTGTAAACAGTTCTCTGAGGAGCTGTAAACAGTTCTCCGGATACACGTGCCTTTGTGTTCGCTTTCCATAACATGGGCAATGATTCTTGTCCTAGCCTTTCAGTGTTATTTGGGCTAGGGATCTGTAAACAGTTCTCCGAGGATCTGTAAACAGTTCTTCGGATACCCATGCCTTTGTGTTCGCTTTCCATAACTAGGGCAATGATTCTTGGCCTTTCCTTTCAGTGCCTTAGAAGTTAGGGATCTGTAAACAGTTTTCCGAGGATCTGTAAACAGTTCTCCGAGAATCTGTAAACAGTTCTCCGGATACACATGCCTTTGTGTTCGCTTTCCATAACATGGGCAATGATTCTTGTCCTTGCCTTTCAGTGCTCTAGGGGTTAGGGATTTCTAAACAGTTCTCCGAGGATCTGTAAACAGTTCTCCGGATACACATGCCTTTGTGTTCGCTTTCCATAATATAGGCAATGATTCTTGGCCTTTCCTTTCAGTGCTCTATGAGCTAGAGATCGGTAAACAGTTCTTCGAGGATCTGTAAACAGTTCTCCGGATACACATGCCTTTGTGTTCGCTTTCCATAACATGGGCAATGATTCTTGGCATTTCCTTTCAGTGCTCTATGAGCTAGAGATCTGTAAAAAGTTCTTCGAGGATCTGTAAACAGTTCTCTGGATACACATGCCTTTGTGTTCGCTTTCCATAACATGGGAAATGATTCTTGGCCTTTCCTTTCAGTGCTCTATGAGCTAGAGATCTGTAAACAGTTCTCCGAGGATATGTAAACAGTTCTCCGGATACCCATGCCTTTGTGTTCGATTTCCATAACATGGGCAATGATTCTTGTCCTTGCCTTTCAGTGGTCTAGGGGTTAGGGATCTGTAAACAGTTCTCCGGATACCCATGCTTTTGTGTTCGCTTTCCATTACATGGGCAATGATTTTTGTCCTTGTCTTTCAGTGCTCTAGGGGTTAGGGATTTCTAAACAGTTCTCCGAGGATCTCTAAACAGTTCTCCGGATACCCATGCCTTTGTGTTCGCTTTCCATAACATGGGCAATGATTCTTGGCCTTTCCTTTCAGTGCTCTATGAGCTAGAGATCTGTAAACAGTTCTCCGAGGATCTGTAAACAGTTCTACGGATACCCATGCCTTTGTGTTCGCTTTCCATAACATGGGCAATGATTCTTGGCCTTTCCTTTCAGAGCTCTATAAGCTAGAGATCTGTAAACAGTTCTTCGAGGATCTGTAAACAGTTCTACGGATACCCATGCCTTTGTGTTCGCTTTCCATAACATGGGCAATGATTCTTGTCCTTGCCTTTCAGTGCTCTAGGGGTTGGGGATCGGTTAACAGTTCTCCGGATACCCATGCCTTTGTGTTCGCTTTCCATAACATGGACAATGTTCCTTGTCCTTGCCTTTCAGTGCTCTAGGGTTTAGGGATCTGTAAACAGTTCTCCGGATACACATGCCTTTGTGTTCGCTTTCCATAACATGGGCAATGATCCTTGTTCTTGCCTTTCAGTGTTCTAGGAGTTACGGATCTGTAAACAGTTCTCCGGATACCCATGCCTTTGTGTTCGCTTTCCATAACATGGGCAATGATTTTTGTCCTTGTCTTTCAGTGCTCTATGAGCTAGAGATCTGTAAACAGTTCTCCGGATACCCATGCCTTTGTGTTCGCTTTCCATAACATGGGAAATGATTCTTGGCCTTTCCTTTCAGTGCTCTATGAGCTAGAGATCTGTAAACAGTTCTCTGAGGATCTGTAAACAGTTCTCCGGATACCCATGCCTTTGGGTTCGATTTCCATAACATGGGCAATGATTCTTGTCCTTGCCTTTCAGTGGTCTAGGGGTTAGGGATCTGTAAACAGTTCTCCGGATACCCATGCCTTTGTGTTCGCTTTCCATAACATGGGCAATGATTTTTGTCCTTGTCTTTCAGTGCTCTAGGGGTTAGGGATTTCTAAACAGTTCTCCGAGGATCTCTAAACAGATCTCCGGATACCCATGCCTTTGTGTTCGCTTTCCATAACATGGGCAAAGATTCTTGGCCTTTCCTTTCAGTGCTCTATGAGCTAGAGATCTGTAAACAGTTCTCCGAGGATCTGTAAACAGTTCTCCGGATACCCATGCCTTTGTGTTCGCTTTCCATAACATGGGCAATGATTCTTGGCCTTTCCTTTCAGTGCTCTAGGGGTTAGGGATCTGTAAACAGTTCTCCGAGGATCTGTAAACAGTTCTCCGGATACCCATGCCTTTGTGTTCGCTTTCCATAACATGGGCAATTATTCTTGTCCTTGCCTTTCAGTGCTCTAGGGGTAGGGGATCTGTTAACAGTTCTCCGGATACCCATGCCTTTGTGTTCGCTTTCCATAACATGGGCAATGATCCTTGTCCTAGCCTTTCAGTGCTCCAGGGGTTAGGGATCTGTAAACAGTTCTCCGAGGATCTGTAAACAGTTCTCCGGATACCCATGCCTTTGTGTTCGCTTTCCATAACATGGGCAATGATCCTTGTCCTTGCCTCTCAGTGCTCTAGGGGTTAGGGATCTGTAAACAGTACTCCGAGGATCTGTAAACAGTTCTCCGGATACCCATGCCTTTGTGTTCGCTTTCCATAACATGGGCAATGATCCTTGTCCTTGCCTTTCAGTGCTCTAAGGGTTAGGGATCTGTAACCAGTTCTCCGAGGATCTGTAAACAGTTCTCCGGATACCCATGCTTTTGTGTTCGCTTTCCATAACATGGGCAATGATTCTTGGCCTTTCCTTTCAGTGCTCTATGAGCTAGAGATCTGTAAACAGTTCTCCGAGGATCTGTAAACAGTTCTCCGGATACACATGCCTTTGTGTTCGCTTTCCATAACATGGGCAATGATTCTTGTCCTTGCCTTTCAGTGTTCTTTGGGCTAGGGATCTGTAAACAGTTCTTCGAGGATCTGTAAACAGTTCTCCGGATACACATGCCTTTGTGTTCGCTTTCCATAACATGGGCAATGATTCTTGTCCTTGCCTTTCAGTGTTCTTTGGGCTAGGGATCTGTAAACAGTTCTCCGTGGATCTGTAAACAATTTTCCGAGGATCTGTAAACAGTTCTCCGAAGATCTGTAAACAGTTCTCCGGATACCCATGCCTTTGCGTTCGCTTTCCATAACATGGGCAATGATTCTTGGCCTTTCCTTTCAGAGCTCTAGGGGTTAGGGATCTGTAAACAGTTCTCTGAGGATCTGTAAACAGTTCTCTGAGGATCTGTAAACAGTTCTCTGGATACCCATGCCTTTGTGTTCGCTTTCCATAACATGGGCAATGATCTTGTCCTTGCCTTTCAGTGCTCTAGGGGTTAGGGATCTGTAAACAGTTCTCCGGATACCCATGCCTTTGTATTCGCTTTCCATAACATGGGCAATGATTCTTGGCCTTTCCTTTCAGTGCTCAATGGGTTAGGGATTTCTAAACAGTTCTCCGAGGATCTGTAAACAGTTCTCCGGATACACATGCCTTTGTGTTCGCTTTCCATAGCATGGGCAATGATTCTTGGCCTTGCCTTTCAGTGCTTTAGGGGTTAGGGATCTGTAAACAGTTCTCCGAGGATCTGTAAACAGTTCTCCGGATACCAATGCCTTTGTGTTCGCTTTAAATAGCATGGGCAATGATTCTTGGCCTTGCCTTTCAGTGCTTTAGGGGTTAGGGATCTGTAAACAGTTCTCCGAGTATCTGTAAACAGTTCTCCGGATACCAATGCCTTTGTGTTCGCTTTCCATAACATGGGCAATGATCCTTGTCCTTGCCTTTCAGTGCTCTAGGGGTTAGGGATCTGTAAACAGTACTCCGATGATCTGTAAACAGTTCTCCGGATACCAATGCCTTTGTGTTCGCTTTCCATAACATGGGCAATGATCCTTGTCCTTGCCTTTCAGTGCTCTAGGGGTTAGGGATCTGTAACCAGTTCTCCGAGGATCTGTAAACAGTTCTCCGGATACCCATGCTTTTGTGTTCGCTTTCCATAACATGGGCAATGATTCTTGGCCTTTCCTTTCAGTGCCTTAGGAGTTAGGGATCTGTAACCAGTTCTCCGAGGATCTGTAAACAGTTCTCCGGATACCCATGCTTTTGTGTTCGCTTTCCATAACATGGGCAATGATTCTTGGCCTTTCCTTTCAGTGCCTTAGGAGTTAGGGATCTGTAAACAGTTCTCCGTGGATCTGTAAACAGTTCTCCGGATACACATGCCTTTGTGTTCGCTTTCCATAACATAGGCAATGATTCTTGGCCTTTCCTTTCAGTGCTCTATGAGCTAGAGATCGGTAAACAGTTTTTCGAGGATCTGTAAACAGTTCTCCGGATACACATGCCTTTGTGTTCGCTTTCCATAACATGGGCAATGATTCTTGGCATTTCCTTTCAGTGCTCTATGAGCTAGAGATCTGTAAAAAGTTCTTCGAGGATCTGTAAACAGTTCTCCGGATACACATGCCTTTGTGTTCGCTTTCCATAACATGGGCAATGATTCTTGTCCTTGCCTTTCAGTGTTCTTTGGGCTAGGGATCTGTAAACAGTTCTCCGAGGATCTGTAAACAGTTCTCCGGATACCCATGCCTTTGCGTTCGCTTTCCATAACATGGGCAATGATTCTTGGCATTTCCTTTCAGTGCTCTAGGGGTTAGGGATCTGTAAACAGTTCTCCGAGGATCTGTAAACAGTTCTCCGGATACCCATGCCTTTGTGTTCGCTTTCCATAACATGGGCAATGATTCTTGTCCTTGCCTTTCAGTTTTTTTTGGGCTAGGGATCTGTAAACAGTTCTTCGAGGATCTGTAAACAGTTCTTCGAGGATCTGTAAACAGTTCTCCGGATAAACATGCCTTTGTGTTCGCTTTCCATAACATGGGCAATGATACTTGTTCTTGCCTTTCAGTGCTCTAGGGGTTAGTGATCTGTAAACTAGCTTTGGTTTCATCATGTAATCGCTAGCACTACAGCACAGTAAAACAGTTAATTGATTCTTTGCGACCTTTAAATCCGGAGCAGATTTCTCCTCCTTAGATAAGAAAGTTCGTGTTGGCATTCTTTTTCAAAATAGTTCATTCTCATCTGCGTTAAAAACGTGATCGACTGTGCGCCCTTTTTCCGATATAAGATTTTTAAAATGCGTTGGAAATGAGTGGGTTGCTTCATGATCTGTTGAAGCTGATTCAGCGGCAATTTTCATGTTGTGAAGAGAAAACAGTCTTTTGAACTTGTAAAACCAGCCTTTACTTGCTAAAAATGATTGACTGTCGGTAGTTCCCCACAGTATTGAACAAAATGTTCATTCAAACACTTTACGTTTTACCAATAAAAATCGAAATCAGTGGCATCATTTTTTTGCGATTGATTTTATATTAACACACACTCAAAGTTTCTCCATTTTCTCGATGTTTAAATCACGACACATAGAGGTAACTTTTGCTGATTGACATATCATTATGACACCTTCTCTGACACTTTTCATTATATTTTCTGTATTGTAACGCAATATTGAATCTCGTTTACTCTAAAATTCGTCGCAAGAGATGATATCATTCCATCTCCTATGGGCTGCATGACCTTGACGTGGTGGAGAGGCTTAATCCGGGCGTGGGGGACGGGTGGAGCGGAGCTGTACGTATGTGGCTCCCTATAAACGGGAAGTCCAGGCAATTGTGTGAGTGCATGAAGGCGGCTCAAAAAAAGGGGCCAGTCCTAGCACCTGAAGGGTTGTTATCTGCCCGGCTCTCGCCCTGCCCTTCCCTTGCGGGCGGCAACCAAGAAGCACCCCTCATCCAGGTTGGTGGTCTGGATGGGCACTTACACCCCCGATCTGAAGGTGTTATGCGATCCGTGCCGATGTAGATTCGTGGCCCTCAGGGTAAAGAGGGTCTTTAACGGAGCCTCAGGGGCACCTGGCGCCACCCCTGAGTACTTAAGTCGCCTTACAGCCGTAAGCGGGGCTCTGCGGCGGCGGACCTTTATTTCCCTAGCTGCTCGTGGGAACACACATGGCAGGGAAAAAAATAAATTTAACTGGTCAGGGCTTAGAACCTACCGACAAATCTGTTCCTATGGAGGTGGCCTCGGCCCCCGTAGAGACAGATGGAAATCCAGTTGCGAAGGCAACAGGAAGAATGAGTGGTGCACAAAGGAGGAAAGCACTCTGGCTTTCCTACCATGAGGAAGCAAAGAAGGCGGAGGCGGAGGGCAGAGAACCACCGCCACCCCCTTTGAGGAAACACCGATCCGGGCAGCGGAAGGGTTTGACGGAGGCTGGGGCTAGAACCCGCCCTGTCGTCCCGGAAGCCAGTGGATCAGGTAGGACTTTAGTACGACAAAAGAGAGAGAGAGGAAAAGGAAGGAAAGGAGTACTTCTAATCCTACTCCAGAGTCGGAGGTCAAGAGGTCTAGGCCTGCTTGGTCGGGAAGGCCGTCTTTCTCGGCGATCTCCGCCAACCATCCGAGGGTTCTTGTGACCTTTGGGGATAGTGTAGGCGTGAGGATGGAGATGGCGGCGTTCGACCAGCTTAAGGGCACCGTCATGGACCGGATTCTGGACACTCCTAGTGGAGATTTTGTTCCGCGTTTCAGAGACACTCACCTAAGGGATGGAGTCGCAACATTTATTTGTGCTGAGGAGGAATCGGCAAAATGGCTGAGAGAAGTGGTACCGTCAGTTAAGCTCGAGGACGGGACTCAGGCAAGGCTAGTACTGCCTGATGAACTGATCAAATGGGTGAAAGTGGCGGTGCTAGTACCACCACCAAAAAGGGGGCCACTCAGCTGGTCAAGTTCATCGGGATGCAAAACCCAGAAATTGACACTTCGAAGTGGAAGATCCTACTGTGCATTGAGCGGGGACCTGCAAGCCTCCTCTGCCTAGGATTGGATGAGGCATCGGCCAGATTATTAAAGGCAAGAGATGGGAAAGCCTTCCTGGGGACTGCAGAGGTCACTTTTAAGTGGAACTCTAAGGACCTGGAAGAGAAGGGCGAGAGAGAGAATCAGGAGAAGGCGTAGGGGTCAGTTGGAGATAACTGACCCTCGAGCAATGATCCTGCAAATCAACTTGCATCACAGTAAAAGCGCCTCGGCAGTCCTAACCAGGTGCTTAAATGTGAGGCACACATTACCAGCGCTTGCGCTGGTGCAAGAACCGTGGCTGGTCAGGAACCGTATAAGGGGTCTGACTGCAGCTGGGCGCACCTACGCAAGTGGCGAACATGAGGGGCACAGAGCATGTGTAGTAGTCAGAGGACTAGAAGCCACGCTGATTCAAGAATTCTCAACTAAAGACCTTACGGTGGTTAGAATTCGAGGCAACGGCGAGGTAAGTGGAAGCAGGGAGTTCATCGTGGCCTCCACTTACTGCGTCCACAATAGAGAATCGCCCCCTGCAGAATTACGTAAGTTAGTTCGGTACTGCAGGGAGAGGAATATAGGAATCTTAGTGGGCTGTGATGCCAATGCTCATAATGAGGTGTGGGGCAGCACAGACACAAATGAGCGAGGTGAGGAGCTCCTAGCCTTCTTGATTGAAGAAAACCTTGTGGTTTTAAACACAGGTGCCGAGCCAACATTTGTCACTTCAAACAGAATAGAGGTTCTAGATATCACCTTCTGTAATAGACAAATGGTAAGGTGGGTGCATGACTGGCAGGTTTCGGATGAGCCCTCCATGTCCGATCACCGGATCATCACTGCTACGATGAGGGGAGTTGTTCCCCATGTGGTGTGGTTTAGGAACCCGAGAAGGACAAACTGGGAAGGTTTTAAGTCCTCGGTGAGGAGGCGGATGTCTGACTTCCGTGGTAAATATGGTACATCAAACGAACTGGAAAATACTGAGGCCTACATCAGGACTGCAATTTCCACGTCGTTTGAGGAAAATTGCCCTCTCTCACGGATAAACACTGGGCGTGGTAAGCTTAAGTGGAACAGCGAGTTAGAGGCAAGACGGAAAGAGACTAGAAGGCTCTTTAATAGGGCAAAGAAGAAGAAAACGGCGGAGACCTGGCAGGCATATAAAGACAGCCAGGGTCTCTATAAAAATCTTATTAAAGAGGTTAAACGTGCTTCTTGGGAAAAGTGGTGCTCAGAGACAAGCACACTGAGTGACACTGCTAGACTGTTTAAGGTGTTAGCAGGTAGACCGAGGGGAGAGCTTAAGTTTGTCAAGAAGACTGATGGTAGCTTTACTGACACCCCGGAGGAAACACTGCGTCTGCTTATGAGGAACAGTTTTCCCGATATTAGACCGGTAGGGGACGGTGCTCAAAACCTCCGACATACTGGGCTAAGGGCGGACTGGAATATTGCTGGGCAGGTGATCTCAGCGCAAAAGGTGAGAGAGGCGATTCTGTCATTTGAGCCTTTTAAAGCGCCTGGATTAGATAACATTACTCCAGCACTACTACAAAATTGCTTGGAGGAAATAATAGGGCCACTGACAGGATTACTCAGAGGCTGTGTTACCTTGGGTTACACGCCTGGGCAGTGGCTCAAAACGAAGGTTATCTTTATTCCCAAACCGGGGAGGAAGGGTTACACAGAGGTAAAGGACTTCAGACCTATCAGCCTCACATCTTTCTTGTTAAAGACATTGGAAAGGCTGGTGGACTACTATTTGAAGGAGGGACCTTTGAAGCAGGATCCGCTTCATCAGGACCAACACGCCTACCGAACTGGTAGGTCAGTGGAGACTGCGCTGTTGTCGGTCGTAGACTTTATTAAGGGTCAGATCAACAACAAGGGAATATGTATTGGGGCTTTTCTTGATGTGGAGGGGGGCTTTTAATAGTACCTCTAGACTGGCCATCAAGAGAGCAGCTATGGATCATGGGATTTCTGATGGAATTATAAATTGGATTATGAGTTCCTTGGAAAACCGGATAAGCACTGCATCCTGGATGGGGTGTACGATAAATGGGATGGTCTCGGAGGGCTGCCCGCAAGGTGGAGTGTTATTCCCTTTGCTGTGGAGCCTTGTCGTGAACGGCCTACTAAGGACACTCAGTGGAATGGGTGTCAAGGTGGTAGGATATGCGGATGACATAGCTATCCTTGTTAGGGGACCATTTGAAGAGGTCCTCAAAGACCTGCTTCAAGAGGCACTCAAGGTAACAGAAGCATGGTGCAGGGAGAATGCACTATGCATTCAAAGAGAGAAATCTGTGGCACTCATCTTCACTAGGCGATATAGAACTAAATCGCTGGAGATGATGGAAGTTGGAAATACTAAAATAAGCTACGTTGAGAGTGCTAAATATCTGGGAGTTATTCTGGATAGGAAGCTACTCTGGCGTGAGTATTTGGAGGATAAGTGCAAAAAAGCCATAGCTACGTTCTGGCAATGCAGAGGAGCAATAGACACGAGATGGGGTTTGGGTCAAATGAACTGGATTTATTCCGCCATTGTGGTGCCGAGGTTGGTCTTTTCCTCTATCGTCTGGTGGGACAGGGCACAGAAAGAAACAAGTAAAAGAATGCTGGACCGCGCGCAGGGGCTCTTCCTTAGAGGCATAACTGCTACAAGGAGAAGCACACCATGTGCGGCCATGAGGGTTATGTTGGGTTTTCCATCCTTGAGTCTTCAAATTAGGATGGAGACAATGAAAACTGCATACCGGCTAAGCTGTACTGGGCAGTGGAAGACAAGTAGCAAACTTCATAAACAGCTATTTGGGGATTCACTGAAGGAGCTCTGGATAGAACCTCAGGATAAGATACTGTCTCTTAAAAGGGAAAAAGGAAACTACAAAATCCTTATTCCTGCAAGAGAGACATGGGCGGAGTATAGACCCAGACATGGTGAAATCTGGTTCACCGATGGGTCCAAGATGAAGGAAGGAGGAAGGAGTGGGAGCAGGATTTAGTGGACCGAGACACCAAGACAGATTTTGTCATCGCCTGGAGGACTACAACTCTGTCTTCCAGGTGGCTGAGACTATGGCTTCTCTAGCAGAGCTGAGTAAGCATAATTCACTCAACCTAACCTGGATTCCAGGACATTCTGGCTGGATAGGGAATGAGAGAGCTGACGCCTTAGCAAAACAAGGGTGTATAACCCAAGGATTGTTGCTGAGGCAGTGGGCATGCCGCCTCGGGAGGGGCGCAAGAGGATCACGGCACATATAGACAGGTTGTGCAGGGAAGAATGGAATGTAACCTTGGGGTGTAACAAATCCAAGGTACTGTGGGGTTACTCAGGAGATGTGTGGGGCAAAGAACTACTCTCCGTAAGTAGACATCAACTCAGAGCTACTGTAGAGCTGGTTACAGGCCATGGGAATCTGAGGGGGTTCCAATACAAAATTGGAAAATCTAGGTCCCCTGTGTGCAAGAGATGCAGCGAGGACCAAGAGGAAACCCAATCTACGTAATCTGTGAGTGTCCTGCTTTGGGAGCTGCAAGGAGAAAGCGGTTTGGCTGGCAGGTATTTACACCAGAGGATATCAGAAGATCTAGCATCAGGTGGGTACTTGATTTCTGCAAAGAGGTAGGTATCCACTAAGCTAGTCCTGTGGTAGGGATGGGAAGAGAGTACAAAGGCTACAGCTAAGTGCTCTACACCGATAAGGTCCCTCCGAGTTTTAGTAATAATAATAAAAATAATAATAATGATATCGTTCACCCCATTTTAATTTATCTAAAAGTTTAATTTTCCTATTCAACGGCATAACGTTATTTGTTTTTTCTTGATCCTATCAGAACTTGGATAAACAATTAAAGAAAAAGGATAAAACTAAGCAAAACAGATTCACTAAATAGTTCCACAAACAGACGCAACGTTTCGAAAACTAGCAGACACTACACTCTTAGGTAACTGACGGAAAAAACAAAATCCGAGTTAACTACGAACCCCTGATACGATCATCGATGTTTGGATTTTGAAAACTAATAAATGAGCAGTAAGAAAACCCGTAGTGGTGCTAATCGTATGTATGGAATTCAGGCGCCGGATTGACTCGTCGTTGTTTCTTAATAACTACTTGAAAGATTGTTGTCATAAATAAGAAATGAACATCTTTTGACGCAACATGCGCAGTAGTTATACTATCTTTCTTGTTATAATTTAAAAAAAAACGATACATATTAGCAGGAAATGGTGTAATTTTGCCAACCGCCAATAAGCGAGAGACTTCTGTTTATATACAATGTTAGTTGGATTCATTTCAATTATTAGTTTATTATTGTGTTTGGTTAAATTTCCTGTTTTGTCTTTATGCTCTAACTAGCAAGTATATAAGTCCACGTTATTATCGTTCCGTATTTTTGAATCCAAATTATCACAGCAACAATAAGCCATAAGCTGTCGTGGGCCGGGATTTCCCCTTAAACCATAGTTTGGAGAACCCTGCTCTATATATAGGTGGTGGCAATTTTAATACTTTTATAAGAAACATATGACAGATTTTTGATCTGAGTTCATAGTATATCCTGGACCACATCCTTGTAGATATTAGGGACGCCAATTGTTATAAGCTTACAAAGAAACAGATGACTAATCTGTACAAGAATCAGATGACAGATTTTACTAAGGAATTTATCGTATCTCCGGGACTACATTCCTCTAGATATTGGTGACACCAAGTGTAATACCTTTACAAGAATGAGATAACAGATTTTACTAAGGAATTCATCGTATCTGCGGGACTACATTCCTCTAGATATTGGTGACACCAAGTGTAATACCTTTACAAGAATGAGATGTTAGATTTTACTGAGGAATGCATCGTATCTCCGGGACTATATTCCTCTAGATATTGGTGACACCAAGTGTAATACCTCTACAAGAATGAGATGTTAGATTTTACTGAGGAATGCATCGTATCTCCGGGACTACATTCATCTAGATATTGGTGACACAAAGTGTAATACCTTTACAAAAATGAGATGTTAGATTTTACTGAGGAATGCATCGTATCTCCGGGACTACATTCCTCTAGATATTGGTGACACCAAGTGTAATACCTTTACAAGAATCACATGGAGGATTTTACTAAGGAATTCATCGTATCTCCGGGACTACATTCCACTGTATATTGGTGACACCAAGTGTAATACCTTTACAAGAATGAGATGTTAGATTTTACTAAGGAATTCGTCGTATCTCCGGGACTACATTCCTCTAGATATTGGTGACACCAAGTGTAATACCTTTACAAGAATGAGATGTTAGATTTTACTAAGGAATTCATCGTATCTCCGAGACTACATTCCTCTATATATTGGTGACATCAAGTTTAGTACCTTTACAAGAATGAGATGTCAGATTTTACTAAGGAATTCATCGTATCTCCGGGACTACATTCCTATAGATATTGGTGACATCAAGTTTAGTACCTTTACAAGAATGAGATGTCAGATTTTACTAAGGAATTCATCGTATCTCCGGGACTACATTCCTCTAGATATTGGTGACATCAAGTTTAGTACCTTTACAAGAATGAGATGTCAGAATTTACTAAGGAATTCATCGTATCTCCGGGACTACATTCCTCTAGATATTGGTGACATCAAGTTTAGTACCTTTACAAGAATGAGATGTCAGATTTTACTAAGGAATTCATCGTATCTCCGGAACTACATTCCTCTAGATATTGGTGACATCAAGTTTAGTACCTTTACAAGAATGAGATGTCAGATTTTACTAAGTAATTCATCGTATCTCCGGGACTACATTCCTCTAGATATTGGTGACATCAAGTTTAGTACCTTTACAAGAATGAGATGTCAGATTTTACTAAGGAATTCATCGTATCTCCGGGACTACATTCCTCTAGATATTGGTGACATCAAGTTTAGTACCTTTACAAGAATGAGATGTCAGATTTTACTAAGTAATTCATCGTATCTCCGGGACTACATTCCTCTAGATATTGGTGACATCAAGTTTAGTACCTTTACAAGAATGAGATGTCAGATTTTACTAAGGAATTCATCGTATCTCCGGGACTACATTCCTCTAGATATTGGTGACATCAAGTTTAGTACCTTTACAAGAATGAGATGTCAGATTTTACTAAGGAATTTATCGTATCTCCGGGACTACATTCCTCTAGATATTGGTGACATCAAGTTTAGTACCTTTACAAGAATGAGATGTCAGATTTTACTAAGGAATTCATCGTATCTCCGGGACTACATTCCTCTAGATATTGGTGACATTAAGTTTAGTACCTTTACAAGAATGAGATGTCAGATTTTACTAAGGAATTCATCGTATCTCCGGGACTACATTCCTCTAGATATTGGTGACATCAAGTTTAGTACTTTTACAAGAATGAGATGTCAGATTTTACTAAGGAATTCATCGTATCTCCGGGACTACATTCCTCTAGATATTGGTGACATCAAGTTTAGTACCTTTACAAGAATGAGATGTCAGATTTTACTAAGGAATTCATCGTATCTCCGGGACTACATTCCTCTAGATATTGGTGACATCAAGTTTAGTACTTTTACAAGAATGAGATGTCAGATTTTACTAAGGAATTCATCGTATCTCCGGGACTACATTCCTCTAGATATTGGTGACATCAAGTTTAGTACCTTTACAAGAATGAGATGTCAGATTTTACTAAGGAATTCATCGTATCTCCGGGACTACATTCCTCTAGATATTGGTGACATCAAGTTTAGTACCTTTACAAGAAAGAGATGTCAGATTTTACTAAGAAATTCATCGTATCTCCGGGACTATATTCCACTAGATATTGGTGACACCAAGCGTAATGCCTTTACATGAATCAGATGTCAGATTTTAGTAAGGAATTCGTCGTATCTCCAGGATTACATTCCTCTAGACATTGGTGACACCAAGTTTAATACCTTTACAAGAAAGAGATGGCAGATTTTACTAAGGAATTCATCGTATCTCCGGGACTATATTCCACTAGATATTGGTGACACCAAGCGTAATGCCTTTACATGAATCAGATTACAGATTTTACTAAGGAGTTCATCGTATCTCTGGGACTACATTCCTTTAGATATTGGGGACACCAAGTGTAATAATGTTACAAAATAAAAATGCCAGATGTTAGTAACGAATTCATGTTATCTGCGGAGCTACATCACCTAGATATTATTGATGACAATTGTATTTTTTTTACAAGTATCAGAAGAGAGATTTTAGTGTAACAGAAATGTAGTGGAATACATCCTCAGTTGAGTCTGGACATATTTTCCCTTCTAGCCAATTGAAACAATCATACTTTTAGAAACGAAAGTAATTGGTAAATTTTTATTCCAACACACAGGCCTTTATAACTAAGAATAGAACTTTGCAAGTGATAAAGTAGAAGTTTAAATTGGGAGATTTGAATTTTAGGACCATGATTAGTGAAATTTATTGTATCATTATTTTAAACATAACTTGTAATTTATTTTACATTTGCAAGGCAGTTCTGACTAACGTTCTTTGGGCTACAAGGTTTTAAGACTAACCTTCTTTGGGCTTCACAAAAACCTAGTTACTCCGATACGTGATCTGACCTAAATAGAGTGCAGGTATATAGCAATCAGAGAGAATGAACCTGCTGTGATGTAAAGAAATAATCGTAACATTTTCTTGACTGATAACTATAACAAGACACCATAACTCGTCTAATTGTTTATAAAACGTGGCCAGTACATCTCAATTATAAGACTGAAAGGCTTCTCTAATTCTATGCTTTCGACTGTCAAAGACCACCGAATTGATTCTTGTCTTTTCTTTCTTTGAAACCTGTCAAGTATGGAATTTATTAATTTATATTATTTTTGAAATATTGATTTATTTGGGAATCTGTATAGCATGAAGTAAGGGATGGGCATTTTCATTATATATTTGGTAAATTAACGCTAAGTGGTCTGGAGAATAGATAACTTGACTGTTAGCCTAAAGATTCTGAGTTAGATGTCCAACTTGTCTGAATTCTCTAGTCCTCTCAGCCTGGTGGGCAATGAACGATGCCAACCAGGAATACAGTGTGGCCTAACTAAGGTAACTCAGGTTTTTGTATTAAAGACTATTATTATTATAAATTGTTAAAAAGTTTTAAATTTCTAACCTCAAACATAATAAATGTTAGATTTATTGTAACGTCTATAAGTAACACTTGTTTTGTATTAGTTTGGCAAAAACCACTACATACTGATTTCGTAACTAAGTCAGCGCATTATTCAATGATGTGAGTGACACCAACACAACACACCTGGGCAAGAGTCTTGTCAGTGACTCACAGCATTGAATAATGCGCCGACCTAGAGCGAAACGTGTCTGCTGAATAAATCACTAAGTAGTGGTTTTATGGCAAGTTAATACAATAAAAGTGTAATTTATACAAAAATCTCAAGATATACAACACAAAAACTGCAAGTCTATAAGTTGGTTGTATTTCAAATTACGTTGAACTCTATTGAATTATTTGCTTTCGAGATTATAAAGACTTTGTTCAGCGTCATTTAAACAGCACAATTCCTATTGAATGTAAAAAGAAAGTTTGTGGTGTACAAATTAATAAGGCAAAATAAAGTTGCCCTAACTAAAAAAACTTTGAGAAGTATTTCAGTAATATTTATTCCAGTGACACAAGAAATTTAAAACTTATTAACAACTTTCAGAAAATAAAATCTGTTTCAATGAGACGACAAACTTTTCATTAACCTTCAGCCTAATTGTAGGTCAAAGAAAAGTCTGTGTGGGTTTATAAAACTTCGGTAATACTTGGCGAAGATTGGACAGCTTCGATTTCTTCGCTTTTACATATATTAATTAAAGCAGATTCTGACATAAAAGCCATTATAAATTTCACAAAACATTAATGGTAGTTTGAAAGTGTGGTACTTTGAAAAAAAAATTAAATGTTGAAACATACATGACATAATTACACTAAATGTTTTTATAAAACAGAGCAATTTTTCGTAGTACATTAATTTATTATACTACTTTTAAAATAGAAAGTATCTAGTTAGGTTTCATTATGAAAAAAATGTCCAATGGGGTAACCGGTTAGCTTACGTTACGGTTATTATTTTCTAAGTAAGTCAAACCCGTCCTAATCGTATATAGTATTACTATTTTAAATATAGTTATGTAAAACAAAAATTCACGTAAAAACACACACAAGGTACATTTCTATTGCACCCCATAACCTGATTTATGTTGCCACACAAGACCTGAGTGACCTTAACTGCTTTAACTCAGCAATTGCATTGCTTACGTCCGTTAGTTGACATTAGAAATCCTACTTATTTTTTTACAACCAAACCTGTTCCAACCGGATGTTTTGTACCTGTTTTATAACGCACCTTAGTAGTAATGTAATTTAAAATGTTACTGTGATTCGTGTAGAATTCATTGATAAAAGAGGGTTATGGTTGCTAAAATAAGGTTATGTTTTAATGTATGCCATATTAATAATTCATGGTTTTCGTTATTTAAAATAACGTTTTTCCTTTTTAGAACGTATTTTTAAGAAACATATGAAACAATAAACATATGATTGGACTAATCATTGTCAAATGTTACAAAAACGTCTAACATTTAGGGCAAAGATTTCAACATTTCAGTTTACGGTTTGGTATTTTATTAATTTGATAATAATAATACTTACTTAAGCAAATTATGCATCCTGTGCTGTTGAGATAATTTTTTTCATGCTGTTCACAACGGAGTGTACATCAATTTCTTATAAATAAAATAATGATTCAATTTTCTTATAGAATACAGACCTGGTATCGCTGACCGCAGCAACGTCCACAGCACGAATGTAAAAGGCCGGTCCTACTCCCAGCTGAATGCGTCGGGCTGATGAGCGGAGATGGCGATCCTGGCCGCTTCGGCTGTCCGTTGTAAGGTACTTCTAACTCGACGAATTCCCTGTCCTGTGTGCAAAGAAAACGTTTACATATTTTAGCATTGTTACGAGCTAGGAACAATTATTTCAGTTTTTTTATAGACATTAATATATGAATAAACAATACATACACACACACAACACACCAACAATATATATATATATATATATATATATATATATATATATATATATATATATATATATATATATATATAGAGAGAGAGAGAGAGAGAGAGAGAGGAAGTCCTGGAAAAGTGATTTTTTGCGATAATTTCCTATCCAATGTCACTAACGCTCTAAGCTCCTAATAGGATCTAGGACGTTTCGCCGCAGTCGGTTCGCCGTGGCCGTTTCGCCGCAAGCCCGTTTTGCCGCGAAAACCTTACTTATTAATTGAAGAGACGACTATTCATGTAATCCTCACACATACAGGAAGGTTTGATAGTTATAATTATTACATGTACGGATTCATATTGAATTTTCACTTCTAATAATTTAGTATGTCAAAAGAAAAATACGGAAAAAACTTTCCTTCACACCTTTTCCGAGGCTTAGGACTGGCAGCAATTTGCTGGCGTGTTTAAAAGTTTTTTTTTTGTTTTTTAAATATTTTGTTTTTTTAATTGTTTTTTAAAATTTTTTTTTGTTTTTTCATTTTTTTGTTTTTTTTATATTTATTTTGTTTTTTAATATATCTTTCATTCCATATTTTTGATAGTAATATCTTGTATCATATCATCTCAAAATTGTGACCTAATCCATGAAGAAACTCCACCAAATTTCTATTGTTGTATGTTTCAACAATCCGTCGAATTCTCTCACCTGGTATCTTTTCAAAATTTTCTACTCGTTTAGTCCTTAGTCCATTATTCATCATTATCTGGATAAATTCTGGGAAATTTCATTCGGCAACAAACAATTTATCAAAAGAATGTAGTTATCCGATTATGAGTCTTAATCACCCTCTGTTGGTCATTTACCGTTACTCAAGTACTTGGTATTTTGTTGTGAATAGTAATAGAATAATGAGATTCCACAGTCGAAAGTAACCACCGAATTAGTACTTGATAATTAAATTCGGAGAATTAATTTACTCAAAGGTTAATGTTTTTATGAAATGTGTGACAAACATCTTATATACAAAACAGAAATAAGAATCAGGTAATACTGCTAAGCTAAACTATAACTAAGCGTCGAAAAATTATAAGTATTTTGGGTTGAAAATTTTTTTTAACTTCTAACTGTACGCCATTTTTGAGGAAGAAACATTTAGCAAAAAATTGACTCGCGGCGAAACGGGCTAGCGGCGAAACGTCCCATTCCCCTCCTAATATGTGAACTAAATGAAGGTGACAAAGCCTCACCACAAGACATGCCGTAGTGTCGTTTTATGCATGTGGGCTGTGTGTTGTTTTAATTCGTTCCTTCTGAAAAACTATTCAACTTATCTTCTTTGCAAGTTTTCTTAGACGTAATGATGAAAAAGCTTGTATGTTATAAGCTTATGTGACTGCTTATTTCTTTCTCTTCCCATAAAGTTTCTTGCAAAATAACCAGTTGGGAGATTGTGGGTTATTTCAGTACTTTTTTTTTAAATAGTGCAGGCCGAGCAAAGTGAAAGGCCCGAGTATTCACTTTGCCCGAGTATATTTTATACATGTATACTTCATTCATCGTACAACAAAACTAGCATATAAATTATTTAAAACGGAAACTGAAACAAAATTTCGTTTTTTAAATGGTATATCAATATGAAAGGAAGACAAGCCAAACTAGATAGTCTGAAGAAAGTTTAAAATTAGTCATAAAGTCTATTCAAATGGTTCCAATTCCATTTCAGGGTCGTCAGAATCTTGCAATATTCCCTTTGGCACTCTTTGCAAATACGGGATTTAAAGAAGCCTTAAAAAGAAAAAAACACCAGTTGTCAGTAATAAGATAAAACTCACAATTTTAAAAGAGAAAAAAAGGATAGCGTTGTTTAATTTGCCAGGGAAAATACGACGGCCCCCACTGGATGATTGGATACAAGGCATTGTCTTGAATGGACTCATGAAGGTTGTTCAGACTATTGCGGATTGGGATCATATTTGTTTGGCCTATGTCATGACAGGTAAAGTTGACGAGCAATATAATTTCTTTGGATTCTACTTATTGTTAAAAATTCAAAGAGTGTAAGGTATATTTAAAAAAAGTTTTGGACGTAACGTGTACTCTAAAATTAGAGATATTTTGTAAAATTAAATGTTATGGCGATATTTTGTGCATGTGTGCATTTTACCATAACATTTTTCGTTTTTCAGGTTAATGAGTACATAATTCACTTTGCCTGGGTTACATTATTTACATTGCCCAGGGTACCTGGGCAAAGCGAATAATTGACATTTATATATAAATGGTTCATTTACCTCCCTGTTTTATTTTAATTTAGTAAATAACTATTTATCAAACGTATATGTATGCTAGATGATATTTAACACTACCGCAAAATTGTTTTTGAATTTATACACGATTTGTCATCGGTTTAAAAAAAAGTTAGACACTTTGTATCATACAAACTTATCCTAACAGGACACTTTCTAGCTGTTTGTAATATAGCTATACTATACAAAACATTCTTGAGTTTGCCATGTAATACTTTGGTTTGCAACTGAAATTATTTAAGTTATTGTAAATTTAGGATATGTTTTGATTTCTTTTATTATTAACCACTATTTCAAGCTTAGGACATATATAAAGTTTATTTTCTTATGTACGAGTATAATATATTTTCAAGTAAAGTATGTATATCTAAAAACTTTGGCGACATAAATTGTTTACAACTGCCTATTAAAATGACAACTAAAATAGAAATAAATAATTTCAAACTCAAAGACGTTTCAACGATAAAGTAAACATTTTCAGAATACAATGAGAGTTAGAATATTTAATTCTTTGAATATTACAGTTGAAATGTGTTTAATTACTAAAACCAAGTCTTTGAGTTGAAAGAAATAGTTTAAATTTTCTCAAACAAACTTGGTGTTTGTTTTATTTTAATAGTCAACTAAAATACAATGTATTAATAAATAATATTTTGCTGTCTATCTAAAGAGATGGTACAGTTCGTTTTAAATTGAGACAGGCGCGGTGTGTGACGGAGGAGTGAGACGGTGTTGGTTCCAAACGAGATGGACTAGTTGCAGCGACTGGCCATAGTCTTATTGGCCCGGCCGGCCCCCACCCCTCACTCCGATCTAACTGTTCTTGAGGATAGATTATCCGATGTATGTGTGACTATCGCTGAAGCTGTTCGGCCCTCCTCTACCCTTCTATCTCTTCATTAATAATATAATTATATAAAATACAGTGCAGAATTAAATAATTCGAATTCGATTAAATAGCATAAGATACTGATTGAATGAGTAGTAAGTTAATTTAACATTTAAGTCGACAATTCAAACATTTAAAGTCTATGTTAGGGCCAGAGCTGTCCTTGGGGTGGAGCGACCGCTTCAGGCCACGCGTCAAAGAAGGTTTCGTGCTTATTTGCGTTAAAATATAAGCAAATCGTTACGGTTGAATGAAAATAATATAATATACATATATATGTCCTTAAAATATCTGTCTGTTTACCCGCGAACTATGTTAAATTATTGATTAATGACAAAACGTACGAAAGAGATATCGAAATCGCGGCAAAAAGAATGTAAAACATCGTCGATAGCGGCGACGGGGTAACAACCCTGCAGACCGACTGTCAAGAACATTACATACCTAGCTTGACAAAAAGTAAATAAACAAGATATGAACATTTACAAAGCGAAAAATTACAAGATGCAATACATATTTACAATTGTTTTGTATTTGATCAGTAGTTATGTAATTAATTTTCGTGGACAATATTTAAGATTTTCACTTAAGAATATTAAACAAATAATACGTACATATAAAAATTATATTTTTTAATAATGTGTGCTTATTTATGAACAATTATTAATCAGAAAAGCAACAAGAAATTTATTTCTTAGAAGAACTTATTTATTTCAGGTCAGACGTAAGTTATTATAATTTTCCTAATGGTTCCTAATTAATTGAAAAAATAAAATGGAAGGCCATGTTCAGAAATTATATTTCTTTATTTACTCAATTATTTACACAGATTAAAATATTTTACACATCAAAAATAAAAATAGACTCAACCTTAGGAAATGAAACAAATTACGTTAATAGTTGGCGAATGATTGGCATGTTTAGAGACAAAATTACTTCATAAAAATTG
>JBAIZL010000010.1:4025281-4035281 GCA_036971475.1 Prosapia bicincta | reverse complement strand
AGTGTGGTAAGGTTTATTTGACTGCATGCCCACCAAATTTGGATTTATTGGAATTGACCATTTGAATTTATTGTAACCCTTCGTGGGGATAGTAGAACAGTCACAGCGGTGTATTTCTTTGCCGTGGTGTCGGATTCGTCAAAATAGCTGACAGATGAAGGGACTTGATACTGAGTGCTCGACCTGTGAAGGCTTGCATAAGTTTGACGAGTCCTCTTTTGGACAACCTTCAGTTCACTGCCGTCCCTCTCCTTCAGATCCCTTCCCTACCTATCGCTGTATTTAAAGTTTTCAATAACATGTGTGCCGCAATACATAGCACCAACACAAGATAGAATATATTCTTTGTGTTCAGAGTTCTGAACCGTTTTAAAAATATTATTATTACCTCGATACTTCTAAGACTTATTATTAAAAATGCTTCTAGTGACTCGCAATCCACAATTTCACCCTTCTCCAATTAGTTTTCTCTCATCCATAAGTAAATACTAAATAAAACTGTCAGACATGGCTGTCAACCAAGCCTTACTCAGGACTTTGTGTAAACCCTTTTCCTCACAAGGCGGCTCCAGGATAGGCTTTTGAGGAGGCACAATGACAGAAAACATGGGGTTGTTTAGGGCGGAAAACTTTAAAAAATAAAGGCCTGGAATTGAAGTTTTAAACTACTTCTCTTGTACTTACAAATAGCAGGAAATGTGTCATTTTTTTCATCAAAACATGCATTCTACCTGAATTTACATAGATACCAAAATTATTATTCTGTACATAATACAAAATATTGTTTAACTTTCATCGTTTCATCCAATGGCTCGGTCTAACGAGGACGACGCGGAGTCGTAGTACACGGACTGTTAGTACAGCCAATTCGGTACGGAACTAGTGCGCGACTTGTAACATGCCAGTGTTGGTTATGCTGGGTGGAACTACCAATAGTATGAGATGAATTTCTACACTTAACATTATATAAATGTAAAGACAATATACATTGGTTTAAAATAAAAGTCAATGAAAAATGCATTTTTATAAGTAAACTGGAATAAATTTAAATGTGTTCCGAATATAAAAAATATATTTCTAAAAAAAAGTACCCAAATTCTCGGGATGTCCCTACTGCCTCTCCCCTGGAGCCGCCCTTGTCTCGTGATATGGAGATAATTCATCATCAAATTGTTGTACATTTTTTTACCGCGAACACGTATATTCAAAGAAGGTTGAAACAAAATTGTGTGTAGAGTTTTTGTGTTCGGGTTAAGATCTTTCACACTAAATTCAGTCGCGAGTTAGTGAGTGAATGACTGATTGATCAGACGTTGTAGATTCAATGATTAGATTTTACACTACAAAGTCCATATGTAACTACGATCAGGTTTGATTGGTGAAGCCGTAGTTGTGCATCGATAAATGCTGTTCGTGTAGACATGCTTTCCAGCTGTAAGGGCGAGATTGTGATATATTCTCCCTAACGATAAGAAATTATATCTTACCTATGTTTATAAAACTTGAATAATCCCACTTATTTTGTTTCTTACTTTTCCTTATACCATCCATTAGTACAGAAAATGCTTAGGAAGAAGCAGATGTAACAATTTATTACTATTATGGATCATGTAACCGCGGAATTAATTATAGTTATAGTTTAAGATTTTCTGTTCTTCGTAGGGGACGATATTTTGTTTTATCTTGGATCGTTTTGAGCTGCGATTTAGAATTTTGTATGCTTGATGGGGTTAAAGTTAAGTATTAAAGCACAATAACGATATTTACCTTTAGTTTAATCGTAAAGCAATAAATTTATTAGAAAACCCCCAATACCACAAAAATAATAAAAAATAACTAATATTACAAGCTACATTAGATTAAATCTCTATGTACATTTTGATGTCTTCATCATCAGATGGTCACCATCATCCAGAGGGTTTTCTAGATTACAAAATTACGAACTAGACTGACGCCAACAGTTTTCTGCGTTCGCTATATACAGGCGTGAGGCTCTATAGCGACCGTAGAGAACGGCTGGAGTCAGTCTAGTTTGTAATTTATTGTAATCTAAATTGCAATTTTGTAATAAGGGTACATGATTAAAATGTACATAAGGGTTTAATCTTAGGTAACTTTTAATATTAGTTATTTTTTATTATTTTTGTGGTATTGGGGTTTTTTCATAGTTTGTATTGTATTATATTGCACCACTGAGCTGGAATATTGTATTTTAATCGTAATGGACAAATTACTCCTTAATGTCGAAGGGCTCACTCTTTATAAAGTAGTTCAAAATACAGTGCTAGAGCACACCTATGTCCTTATTAAAAAGAAATGTTGAACACATTTTGTCCTGAACGTAACAAATCTTCAGTCTCGTCTTGGAGAATATTACAAAATAGTTTCTACATTTTTGTGGTAGTATTGTGCATACATATTGTGTGTAGTATATTGTGGTAGTAATTAGGTTAAGGTTAACCAAAACTAACAGAATAAAACACTTCATTGTCCCAGAGATGTTTTTCCAAGGTCTGTTTGGAAGACTTGTGAGAAATTGCAAAACAAACAGTAGATTCTCGAAATTTCGAGCTTCCGTTAAATTGTAGCCGCCTTCGAGTCGGCTAAGACGCGGAATTAATCAGCTAAGTTACCGGCGTTTAGAAAACTTTCCATATAAGAAGGTTTCATATAAGAAATAAAGAGCAGCTTTCATGAATAGATAATTATTCAAGAGTGGCTTTTTACTGAGTTTGTGCCCGAAACTGAAAAGTTTTTAAAAGCAAAGCATTTGCCTCGAAAGGCTATTTTACTATTAGACAAAACACCGTCACAACCTGATGAAGATCAGCTGTGCTCTGATAACATCTGTGCTTTATATCATCCTGCAAATGTTACGAGCCTAATATAGCCGATGGATCAGTGTGTTCTGGAATGTATGAACAAAATCTTTTACAATCTATCTTGGAAGCAATCGAAAGGGAAGAAAGCATTCTAGGCTTCCGAATCATGGAGCAAAATAAAAGAAGAAACATCAAGTAATTCGTGAAATAAAATTCTGAGACGTAAGAGACTGTGCTGTTGATCCACAAGAAGAAACAGATTTGACATTTGTTATCAAGAAAGTTCCAGGTTGTGAAAACTCCGATGTGAACAATTTGCTATAACAGATTGTTATGTTATTGAAATGGTAGAAAAAACTACTGAAGAAAAAGATTATGAGAATAAAGATGAAGGTTCAACCGAGACAGTACAAGAAGGGAAAATTAGTCCCAATGAAGGAACGACCGCCTTGGATGCTGCACTGCGCTGTATTGAACAACCGCTACCCAATAGATGTGCTTCTGCTAAGCACGTCTACGCGATACGATAGCACGAAAACGATCTGATTAGCAAAGGCAGGCGATACATAATTTTTTCCAAAAAATGTAGAAATTGTGACGAACAATGTAAGTATTTCAAAATAACATTAGTTTATTAGTACTGTAATCAATAAAGTTTTATAAACGTTATTGTGCATTCGTTAATATAGTCGAAAGGACCATTAAAACTTCTGTGTTTTTTTTATAACGTATAGGAACGTATTTCAGTATAATCCAGGTTTTCGTTAATCTGAGGGGGACTCGGTCCCATTTACCTCGAATTATCGAAACTCTACTGTACTTAAGTTCTTTCCATGAAAAGTGTTGTTGAAAATAAAAATCCACTTGCTTGATCAAGTTCGGTTATGAACACAGTCACTACTTTTTCTGAAGCTCTCTTTGCTATGTTTCTTCTGGATTTAAATTCTTCTTCTTACATCTTCTGATATTTCTCCACCAATTGGCTTTTCTGTTTTCATTCCTGCACTTGACCCTTCATCTAGCGTCACTTGATGTCTCACTTTTCCTAGCCTTTCCCTTTTTGACTAATATTGTAAATAAGCGATCATTACAGGTTTAGTCGTATTCGTTAGATCTTATATGTAAATAGGTCTTTCAAACTAGTTCCAAGAGCACAGTTCCTTTCTATTCTCCAGACAGACGTGATTTTCCAGGTAAGAGGTCCCAAAGTTACCAAACGTCTCTTTGCGACCCTTCATCAGTCCTCTAGTTCGATTACACAAGCAAAGACGGGGCGGGATTTATCAGTGCAACTCGGTCACAATACCAGGAATTGAAGAAATAAAACCTGCAATTGAACATCTTTACTTATTTAAAGTTGGAGAAAACACGTCGGAGAAAAAACTTTAATTGTTTTTCAAACAAACTTTTTCTTTTCCTAAACAATTTATATTTCGTATTGTAGCCTAGTAATTGGTGTTTAATTGGTCAAATGAAATAGAATATAAATTCCTTCTCTTATTCTTTGTTGAAATAAATTAATTTTAAAGACAGTTACATTTTCAATTAACGTCTTTACACTTTTGAATTTACAATGATTGATTTGAATATATGACAGTTTGACTGAGGAAAATCACTTTTACGGGCCTGTTTACTATTGTAACAAAATAACATGGTTTTCATATATTCTTTATTCTCAATGCATATTAACTTATATGAATTGATCTAAAATATCTCGAATTACTATCGTCAACAGCTTTAATACTACAAAGCCTTACGTGACATGTGAGGAAATGCATGGAATAAAAATCATTTATATCAGAGTATTCTGTCTTCGAGTTCAGCTCAGAAGTTCAATCATTGCACCCGGACAGTGTCCTAATCTGACAACATTGTCCCCCCGTCCCCAAACCTATTCGAATTAATTAAACAAACTATGGCTTATTGTTTAATATATATATATAGGTTTTTCTCTAGAGAAAAAGTAATCAGTGATTCGACAATGGTCAAGTGACCGAAAGGTGCCTCATCACACAAGGTAAAATCATTGCACTTAATGGTGGATAAAATTACTTACAATAGTAATATATTAACTTCATATATATATATATTTAAGGCCTCGATGTAATGCCCTAATGCCTTATACACTAAGGCTAAGGTAAGGTTAGATTTTGTCACTACTACAATCCTACACCTTTTGTATCCTTTGTAAAAAATAATATTCATTCTGACTAAACCTACAAAGAGACAAAAATGTCAATTTCACTGATCGCTTAAAATTAAAAAAATAAAGGTAGCGGTGGCTATATAGGCCAGTTTTAAAACACCGTGTATTTAAATGTATTGCACCGTATCTGCAAATTTCTCTTTTTGTATACATCTGTAGATTTCTTCATAAAACAATTGGCAAAGTGTTACTAAGTATGGTCTATTCTTCGTACGGAGTAACACAAGTAAGGTAGAGCAAGTAAAGTGGCGCCTACTCCTAGTAAAGTTGCGTAATCGGCAATGCTCCTCCCTTCTAAAAGCTTCTTGGCGTAACTAATTACCAATCGAAGTTTGTACCTAAAATGTCAACCATTACTTCACCATTATATTAGTTGAATCGATACACCCCTTATTTGGAACGAACCCTGTATAAACAGTCTGTCCTACTACTTAGAAGTCAGTGTCGGATTCATTGCCGCAACTTGATCCACGTTTAACGAGTTAATAGCTGGCTTCATTGGAACCTTGAGGAGAAAACTGCATCCGTATGTAGTTATAGAAATACAACGGTATAAATATTAAAACGCAGAGCCTTTCGTGTTTTCTAAGCGATTGTTTCCATTTTTTATGAAGTTAGGTTCTTTCCATGTCCTTTCTATCACCGTCACCGATTAACATGGGGCTTTCACCCCACCAACTTTAATTCGGAAGCAGTGGCGAATCCAGGAAAATATTTTGGGGAGAGCTTGTAGGTGGGGGAGAAGGAATCACTCGCGCCAGAAAAATATTTTTGAAATATGGTTGCTATAATGTAAACAGTCTAAGCGTTTTCTATGTGAGAAAAATGGTTATATGCCTATTCTGTGACATTACACAACATTAACTAGCCTCCTTTACCACATATTTACAGAGTAAAACACCTATTTATTACATTGTGGCTGGGAGTATCTACTATTTATTAGAGTTTGGTATTATAGTGGGGTATGATTAATGTGGGGTTGTAAAAATATTCTACTAATTATTAAGTAGATTTAAATCAGGGCCGAACACAAACAAAGGAAATTACATTTTATTTTAAATTGTAGTGCCATTTTAAGTTTAAAAATGTTTACTTTTTATAATTTTGGTGAAAGCTTGAGCCTCAAAGCCCTTCCCTTAAATTCAACACCGTCGGAGGGGCTATGTCTATAAAATAAAAATAAACAAATATATTTTACAACTGAAGCTAGAAGTTTTTTATGAAGGAAAATACGGTTGATAAATGAGTTAATATTTATTGTAATTACAACGTTTTGGCAGCTAGCTTGAAATCCCTTGAACTATTATTACATGAATTTGTAATTGAAGAAAAGTTATTTGAGAATAGCTAAATGGAGTATTTTAGTGAAATGTAAGAGATTCAAGCTTGATTTTACGGTTGATAAATGAGTTAATATATATTGTAATTACAACGTTTTGGCAGCTAGCTTGCAATCCCTTAAAATATTATTACATGAATTTGTAATTCAGGAAAAGTTATTTGAGAATAGCTAAATGGAGTATTTTAGTGAAATGTAAGAGATTCAAGCTTGATTTTACGGTTGATAAATGAGTTAATATATATTGTAATTACAACGTTTTGGCAGCTAGCTTGAAATCCCTTGAACTATTATTACATGAATTTGTAATTGAGGAAAAGTTATTTGAGAATAGCTAAATGGAGTATTTTAGTGAAATGTAAGAGATTCAAGCTTGATTTTACGGTTGATAAATGAGTAATTATTTATTGTAATTACAACGTTTTGGCAGCTAGCTTGAAATTCCTTGAACTATTATTATATGAATTTGTAATTGAAGAAAAGTTATTTGAGAATAGCTAAATGGAGTATTTTAGTGAAATGTAAGAGATTCAAGCTTGATTTTACGGTTGATAAATGAGTTAATATTTATTGTAATTACAACGTTTTGGCAGCTAGCTTGAAATTCCTTGAACTATTATTATATGAATTTGTAATTGAAGAAAAGTTATTTGAGAATAGCTAAATGGAGTATTTTAGTGAAATGTAAGAGATTCAAGCTTGATTAGGCATCAAACAAGGTTCCTAAACTTTACTGTAAATATAATGAAAATAATTGAATTTCTCATCAACCGAATTTTTACCACGTTTTTATTAGTTCGGTTTCCTCATATCTGTCTGTCTGTCCGGGTGGAATTTTGCAATCGAATTCAAAATAACTTCCCGATGATCTAGAGTCCTGAATTTTTTTAACATATTGTCAGACATTGTCAGAATTAGATAACACTGCAATATTCACTCGGTTTCTTGCCTCTACATTTATTTAAACAATAGTTGTTTAAACAAATCGAATTCGGGGACGAGCTAAACACTTGGAATTTCAAATATATATTAGAACTGAATAATAACCTGATATCCTTCTCTTCCTTGTCCACAAGATTGTTTAAGCAGTATTTGCTTACAATTAAATTTTATTGACGAGCTACGGACTTGAAATTTACATATAGGTCAGGACTGGATAGCAATGCAACATTCACTCGCTTCAAGTTTGTTTCAACATTATTTGTTTAAACAAATTAGATTTGCTTGTGTACAACTTGTGTAACAGCACAACTTGTGTTTCACGTGTCCACATGTACCTGTGTGTTCGTGTCGAGTTTCCTGCACCTAGTTTAACGTACGTATAACCTTGTTTACACGTGAGTTTGGCGATGGTGAATATTGGCCTAGCTTTTCGCCATTAAACGGGTATTTAATAGTGTGCTCTAGACTTATATCATTTTAACTATTACGAGTAGTAAGAGGTAAAATTTTGAGCTTCAGGCATTCAAACATCAGACATCAGCTAAGCAGGATGTGAAATGACAATTTACTATATATGTTCCTGTCAGAATTCCATCAATATATTAAAAATCGATTGAAACTTTTCCACCTAGAAATAAGACTAAAAACCAGTAAATAATAAATTAAATATTTTTTATATAGGCTACCACGTTTTAAAACGGACTAAAAAGTATAAAGTAATTTTTCATGACAATTCTACAATTTTGAGGGAGAATTATTAGTGACTAGGATATATGTTTGTAATAATACAACAGCCAGTAAATAATACAAGTAGACAACCCGGATGAACTCACAGCTGATTTCAGTGAATTGGAAATGGGGTTCATTGTAATTTAATTCATTTACCTTTCCTTAACCAACGTGAATTGCCAGCACTCCACGTTTTTCTCTCCAAGAAATATAAAATAATAAATACACAAAAACCTCTTAACCACAAACTTTCTTTAATTTACCCTAATGTACATTTCAGTTACAAAGTAACCATCCTCAGAGGGATAACATACAAAGACTCTTTGTATGTTATCCCTCTGAGGATGGTTACTTTGTAACTGAAATGTACATTAGGGTAAATTAAAGAAAGTTTGTGGTTAAGAGGTTTTTGTGTATTTATTATTAAATTCAACCACAGTATATTCCTAATAAATAGTAAGAAATATAAATATATCCAATGTCCATAGTCACTAATAATTTCCTCTCAACATTGTAGAAGGGCCATAATAAATCATTTTATACTTGTTAGTCCGTTTTAAAAACGTAGTATATTAAATAAAAATTTTGTTAAATTTATTATTTTCACATAAAGCTGGAAGTGTCATCCTCTCAGGTGATTTTACAAAGTCTTGCAGCCTGTAAGATGCAAGGGAGGACGCGATATTTCAAACGTTTATCGTTTTACTTGTTTATTTGTATAACTATCTATAAAAAGTATTGTCTTTTTATTATTAAATATTTTTCAATAATACTGTAAACAGGAATAAACAATTCTAAGGAAAAGTAGTACAAGATAGTATTATAAGACAGTTATGCGCAGACAATTAAATTATCGGTCAGCAAAACTCATGTTCTTGTGGTAAACGTCATGTTCACTTATTTCAAAAACACAAATAATTAATACGTGAAAATGTCAAATTGATTCCTGGCAATGTCAAAGTAATTACCAAAGTTATAACACGTTACAAAAATTGTAGAAGATTTTATTGTATGTTCCAAGAAGTATCTTTGGTTTTTCATAATATTTTGATAGAAATTGGTTTCAACCAGCGAGCACAAAAATAATTAAAGTGGACGTGGGTGTTCTCATATCATAGCGGATTCTTCTTCTTGGTGAGGGATCTGGCCGGTAAAACAAGACTTTGATTACGGGAAAGTTTAATAGCTAGCGCTTCACTCCAACACCATTGACAGAAAATAATATTTGGTTTCATGGTAATATATAATACAGGGATTACAATGGTAAAAATTTTTTTATTTTATAAAAAAGTTCTCTTATCTTAAAACAACATTAAATTAAAACCTCTCTAAATAGAATTACAGATTGACATAAAAAAGTCAGTCTGTGAAGTTTTTTTTAATTTTTTTGGGCAGGTAAATTATAACAGCGGGAAAGTTAGATATTTCTTTAAAAACATTTTTTTCCAAAATTTTTAATTTTTTGGCCGTGAGAGTAAATTTTATATTTTTCCGTATTCCTGATAACGTTTTGCGTCTTCCGGTATATTTTGTTTCAAAGTTTACGTGGGAACGGAAAATAAATACCAAGTTTTATTAATGCGTGGGTTTTAGGGTATTGTTGAAAGCTCGTCATAAGTCTAAACTCGGAAAATCTTTGGGCACTATCTTTCAGCAAGGATAACCTTATTTAGAGATTTTTAGAGAATAATTAAAGCATAACCAGACAACGTTTGTAATGGAAACACAATTATTGTTCAAGATATCACGATTAAGAGCGAAAAATCGTCTAAGCGATTTTAAGGCGTCCCATTGATTTTTGATAAAAAATAATTCCGTATTTGAAGGCTTGTCTCGAAAACATACAAGAAATACAAAATTACTACTAGTACGTCTATGACATGACTATAACCTGTTTCGTCTATTCGGCTAATGTCGTTACAGTAAAAGTCCTTCTATTACTACCTACTAATAGAACCTAAC